>VDFB02290389.1:0-76557 GCA_007258455.2 Sequoia sempervirens | reverse complement strand
TCAATAATTTGGTGGTCCTCATTAATTGAGGATAGTGTGCATCTTCTAAAAGTAGGGGCTTTTCATTGTTTTAGTAAAACTATTAGAAAAAAAATGAATATCTGAGATTTATACTCCATTTAGATGCATTCTAAGTGAAGAAGAAATATAAGATACTAACCACATTCTTCTTAATTGTAACTTTACCAAGAGGCTTTGGAATTGGGTGTTTAATTAAGATCACTAGCTCTACTTCCACTATAATATCATTAACTGGTTTTTTTTATTTATAAAAGTTTTAGATGATAATGATGAAATATTGAACACCTTTTCATTATTGATGTCAAAGCATATGACCAACATCTACCCTAGATTGTTTATATTGGCAAAACCATGTCCTATATAGTTATAAAGTAATGGAGTTGGCTTTGTAGGATAGTTGGTCTCATAATAGGAATTGTTAATATCACTATAGTAGTGGCTCATGTCATGTTTCTTTTCATGAAAATTAAAATGGTTGTGATTGCACAAAGAGATACATTGTGCCCCAAACCCATTATAACTAGCTTGATATAATATAGGACACCATTATATGTCATGTTTTTGATATAGGGAAAAACAGATTTTGTATCTTTGAGTTTTACCTATTCTAATGATGCAAAACAATTAAAATGTAATGTAAAAACACAAAGAACACCTCAAAGATTAGCCTAAGGAATTGTTAACACAAATAAATAAGATGAAAGAAGATTGCAAATTATTATACCTTCTCTTTGCAGTTGAAATTCCTTGGTTGACCTTTGATTTTGAGTACTTGTGTGCTCCTTGGATGACTATTGATATGACTAAATGCAAGATTGACTATATGATGGGATGCAAATGTGGCTAATGACCTTGATTAAGGTTGTGCAAACACATAATTAGGATAATTAATGGAAGATTAGAAGCAAGTGGAAAATGTAGGAGGATGTGACATTAATCCTTGATTAAGAAGATGCACATCTTAATCATGAATTAATTAAATTAATCCAGATTAGAGAGGGATTATGGAGGATGTGACAAAGAGAGAAAAAGAATTTTAAATTGATTTTAATTCAAAAAGGTTAAAATGACTAAATTAAATAAATTGATGTATTTATTTAATTTAGAGATGAAACAGGTGTAAGGTAAAACGTTTAATTGTTAAATTAAATATTTTAAGGACTTTGGACAGAAAGAGCAATATTAATTAAATAATGATGAGGGCGCAAACCCGAGACACAGAAAATAACCCACAAACTAGAGAATAATTTTATTATTCAAAAAATGGAACTTCTTACATGCAGAGGATCTCAAATCCCCAAGTTCTACAACACATGCAAGTTACAGAAAGCTACAGAATCACCCTTTCGCAATATGCGAGCTTGTCCCCCAAAAAGTTACCCAAAATTAGAAAACCCACCCATAAATAGAGCTCCTCATTTGTTTGGAGCCAAAACAATATTCAATTTGAGTTTAGGGTTATTTACGCCGAAAATTTACAACATGAAGTCTCAAATTAAAAGAGCATTTGGCAATGGTGAATTCTAGAAAGTGCACCAACTTCATGCAAGTCATAATCCTTTGATCCAGACTGACCATGAACTGCTCAACTGCTGGAAAGGTCCTGTCAAGAACGCTACTAAATTAGCTAACATTTCCGCAAGTTCGGGCCATTCCTAAAGCTCTAGCGCCCTCAACCCCACTCTAAGATTTTCAGGTGCAAATCTGGGAAACTAAAACTGCAATATCTTTCAACCCAGGAACCGAAATGAAGAACCGTAAATTGGGAATTTCATTATGACGAAAAGGGTATCCAAAAAAAATAAAAACATATAAAAACCGAGAAACTTGAAATTTAACTATTTTGGGTGATGCAAGGTTGCCCTTACACCACTGGATGCTCCTGCATCAAATAAATTAATTTGACAGAATGGACGAATAAATAGATGAATTTGATCGTATCAGAGTGATCAAATTTAGATGTCTACATTTTTTCCCTCTTCGAAATATTGTCAGAATAATAGTGTTTCGAAGAAAAATAAAATGTAGATGAGGAAGTGATAGGACTTGGTGCCCCAACATGGAAGAAGTTGAAGATGCCCCAATGACTGTGCAAAAGGAAGGGAGGAACGATGGTAGAGTATGCCCCCCTCGAGAGGGCGATTGGGGAAGAAAAAGGGGGCCCCATACGACTTCTCGATAGAAAGAAATAGAAGAGACCATTGGATAAAGCTCGAAAAACTGAGCAACTTTGGTTTTTGAACGGAATCGATCGGACGCACGGTTTGCAAATGGTGGCCTCAGGAAGTTAGGGGCGTGTCCACCCTGGCGTGGGGCATGGCCACCCCGCCACAAGGCATGTCCGCCCCACGGCGCGGGGCGTGTCTGCAAAGAGATGTGAAGTATTTGCACAACCAAAATCATAGGGTGAATGCAATGCAACGGTAATGACCATGAAATGCAATCCTAATATTGATGAGGGAAGGAGAGATCTCGAAACAACACGAGGATAGGGAAGGATACAACCCAATAAGTGGTATTGATGAGGGAAGGATTCATCCCAAAACACCACTAAAGGATAGGGAAGAATACCTCCCGATGATGATGATGAAAGTGTTGTTGATGAGGGAAGGATACATCCCAAAACAACACTGAAGGGATAGGGAAGGATACAAATGGATGATGATGATGATGATGATGATGATGATGATGATGATGATGATGATGATGATGATGGGGTCAAGGCTTGTAACAAGACTGGGGACAAAACCAAGGATTTGATTAGATGATTTGTGTGAAATATGAAGGATCGGTGTTAGTCCTAAGAACTCCTGATGAGTGAGAATGTGTTGAAGCATTGCTACATGGTGGCGAGTCTGGCTCCAAGTCGATGCGAACCGGAGACTACTGTGGTGTTGGCGATGACATGGGAGGCTCAACCTCTATTTCTGGCATATTCTCAACTGTATTTGTGGCTATCTCCACATGATGCTCTTGTTGGTCCAAATCAACAACTAGTGTTTTTCCCTTTGAATGCCCTGACGTTTTGCTTCCTTTAAGAGGATTACTCCATGTCTTTTGTTTGGGTTTTGATTTTCACGTGAAAGGCAGTGAAGTGACCACTAGTGGTGGCTCTATGTTTGGCATGGATGCCTTCCTCATCCTCTTGTTATCCAAGTAAAGTGTGTTATTTCTAACAACTCTGCTTGTTCTTTCCTTTATAGATGTGCACTCTTTGGCGTACCAATCAACGGCTAGAAGCAATTGTGTGTCAACTTGATCTTTGAAGAATTGAGGAAGTGTGACATCCCCATCATCATCAGATAACCCTTCCACATCCTCTAACACGAAATCAGCAATATGTGAAAGGGTGGACCTGCTCTAGTTGCCCCATCGCACCTCGAATTCGTTCTCACAGTTGAACCAATAGTCTTCCATAGAAGGCTTGTGTGTAGAACGACCACCAAGGTGTGCTAAAAAGTGACCCCAAGGGTCATATGAACATCTCTCGATGAGATACTTAAAGTTAAGCCTCGCCATCTTATGGCTCATAGCCTTGGTGTCAACTACTGACTTGCACCTGTAAATCGCCATCTATAATGGAAATGTGGCAACCAGCTTGCGTTTGTTGCGTAGATAGGAGTGAACCTCTTACAGTTGCCATAGAAATTCCATTAACACCACCTTATCCGAGGGATAACGGGGTAACATGGCAGGATGACCTAGGTATCCATACACACGGATGTAGGTAAAAGTAAGGAACTAGATGAACCAATCTTCCCATTCTACCACAGCCGATTTGGCTTCTATTGAAATATGCACATGTAACTCCCGATCAAGATTCCTCACCATGTACATCAAGAATGCTTCCTGCACTCGCTTGAAGCGTTGCTCGGACTATGTGAACTCAAGTTGTGTGTAGTATTGATGAACCCTTTGTACACTTAGAATCCCCACAGTATTCAACCCTCTAAACTAGCCTTGGAAGGCTATCAAATACACGAGGTATGAACACATGTGGAATTCGTGAGCAACCAAGAAGCTGGTCATTTGTTTGTGAAGAACATCACCGATCAAAGAGGCCCAATCATAATACTACTTTCTATTGATGATCTAAGCCATGATATGATCTGAGCCATGATGTAATACATCCAAAGCTAGAATTTTTTGGCATCTGCTTGACCGGAGACACGGTTAAGAAGGGTGATCATAATCGTGTATTCATATTTGAACTCTCCATGACCCATATTCTTTGGCAAGTTACCTTTTTTTTGTTTGAGCCACCTCTCTGTCATTCTCCTCCAACATTTCTCCTTATCAGCATTGAATGCCTTCTCACATTGTTCCATGGTTATGACCAAATTATTCAGATTCAGAGGAATACCGAAGCACTTCTCGATGTCCTTTGGCCTAATAATATTGCATCACTCGCCCATCCACTGATTGAATTTCTCGTGTAGTAGAGTTGTAATTATTTACACAAGCCATTACGAATTCTATACACTATGTTGTGATGGGAAGTGAAGCCGCCTCTAGCAAACCGGATTCCTCAATGTTTTGAAGTGTGATTTGGGCCATCTCTGAAGCATTCAAGTCAACCTCTGGATCTACCTGATGCAAATATGTGTCAGTCATTCTGGTGAAATCATGAAGTAAGACCGATTTGGTCTTGGATTCAGTCTGAGTGAACTACATTCTAAAAAACTAGCCAGTTGACTATAAACACGGCTATGTTCTGACAACTTTTTTTGGAAAGCTAAAAATAGCTTCTAATGAGGCTAAAAATACCCTGTCAAGGGGCAATTTTCACGAAAAATTATAAGACATGGGTTTTGTAGAGAAAATGATTCTAAGCAAACCCACAACATCAAAAATTCAAAAAAAAAAAAATTCGCTTGGCATGCAAAAGACTTTTCAGAAAAAAAACAAAAGGGGTTATAGGGGCTTCAGAAACTTTTTTTCGCGAAAAATTCTGACATATGGGTTTTGTAATCGCCAATATGTTGATTAGACCTAGATTTTTTGTCTTCCAAAATGTTGACTTTTTTAGTACCATGCAAAGGAATCTTCAGAATTTAAAATTAAAAAAAAAAAAAGGGAAGCTACGAGGTAATTTTTCCTAAAAAAATCTAGCACATGGGTTTTGTAGAGAACATTGTACTAATCAAAC
The DNA here is from genome assembly GCA_007258455.2 of Sequoia sempervirens. NCBI lineage: Eukaryota > Viridiplantae > Streptophyta > Pinopsida > Cupressales > Cupressaceae > Sequoia > Sequoia sempervirens. The sequence continues at coordinate 71,387 of VDFB02290389.1, read as the reverse complement.
CCAGATGGCTAGATTCGTGAAAAAATGTCGTTTACTTGGACATGTGAGAGAAAACATAAGACAAGGATAAAAGAAATGTGAGGGTGAGAAGATAGAAGTTATATTCTGCCTTTGTAAAAATGATGTCTATCCTTGAATGCACGTGCTGAAAGATGAAGTCTAGAAAATGATCCTGCTGAGCAATCTGGACCTGTAACTGCGAAGAACACTGAAAAATATCACCTGTAGCACCTTCAAATCTTTCTTGCACGAGGAAAAATGTGTTTGCCTCCAACCTGTGATGAATGAAATGGACACCCAAATGCATATTTAAAGAATTTTTGAGGGTTAAGGTGTACAAGCATGTAAAAACCTAATTTTTGGACGCAATAATCTCATTGGACCCCATTCATTTAACAAAAATGGAGACTGAACCTTCAAATGGGTGCCACCCAACATGCAAAGAGAAAATACGCCACATGCAAACATAATGGAGGTGAAACTGAAGTTTTATTATTATTTTAATTTAGTTTAAAAATCCCTCCATTATAGGGCGACAAAGCATTTTAGTTCTAAAATTCAAAGTTTGACTTTGGGTGGCATTATTCTCAGACTTAGAAACTTTTTGTAATTTCCTACTTTTTAGCTTTTGAAAACGTCACCACAGCCTCTTTTGACCCTGAATTCTGAATGCCCGGTTGATCCTGAAGTTGAGCTAACACATTCATTGTGAAACTAGATCAAATCTGAAAAGATGTTGTTGGGAGCAACAAATGCAAAAAAAATCATCTGGTGCCTCCAATTCAAGGGCTCCTTTTTTCAATAGGGTGCATATTTCACCAAACGTATCCATTGTAGTGTTATGGCTCTTGACGTAATAAAATAATTATCTTCAACTCTTCAAGCAAGTGAAGAGGCATGAAAGGAGGGAAACGAAAGGACAGTGGTGGTTGGACTTCACTTCCAACAATGAGTATTTATTGAAGGAACACACAAACCTATACTTACAACAAATATAGTAGAAATTTCTTTGACTATATATAGGATAAAGTATGTTAGTGATCCAATATTTGCGAACAAAAATCATATAATCCTCATTCAGGAATGGAGTCATTGATTGTGACTCCACTTTCAAATGCATCTGCCCTGTGGAGATGACAGAGAGTATGAAGAGCACGACTATTTAAATGCTTTCAATTGTACACTACTCTATTGTATCAAAATGAAATGGTGTATAATATAATTTTATAAATAAAAAGGGCAAATCAATCTAAGGTTATGCTTTATGCTCTTGGTGTCCATAATGAAAAGGTTGAGTTAACAAATTAGGATAGCAGATGGAAGAGATCTCAAAATTATTATTTTGTCAAAAAAATATAAATGTTCAGGAGAGATCATCATAACTAATATAATGTTATCAATGGGAAACTTAATATTTTGTTCTCACATGAATAAGGAAGTGCATGCACACAATTCCAATTGAAAACCATAGCAAGATCACATGCAAGAAATGTGCACCACTTCTATATCTTACAATCAAGCATTGGCACAAGAAACCCAATAAACCAGACATGAAATAGATTTAAAAATATTAAGGCATCATTTAGATTTGGTGTTGATGAATTTACAACTACTAATTGTGATGTTATAATAATTTTAGGCAATTAAGAACATAAATCCAAAGGTTTAATTCTTTTTGTTTATAGTAGGAGAAATATAAAGATTGATAATTTCTTCATCCAATATGGGATGATATTACAATGGGGAACCGAGAGATAACAATCATTTATGCTTTGTCCAAAGAATTCAACTCATTGAGATCAATATTCGTCTTTGGTCACTCATAGAAAATTCACAATATGCTTATCATGTTGTAATTTCATGTCATTAAAATTTAAATAAAAGATCTCATGTACTTTCTCTTGAGTTTCTAGCAACCCAAACCAAGTACAACTCCAATCCTCCTCAATGATTCTTCTAACTATAAATGACTCATATTTTATAATTTATATTAATTAGAATCATAGTTTTAATTTTAGGAGATAGGATATAAGACCTCATAACATTCTTTGTATTTCAATACTAAAAACATTCCTTGTTTCTCAAAATGCCTACATATCGTGCATTCAAACTCAAGATACTACGAGAAAAGATGTGGAATATATCATTTTGTTTGAACTATTCTTATGCAACTATACAAGTGGGCACACAACCCTTTTTATGGTACTATTTCTCAAAACACTTCTTCATCGACTACGACCTACCCAAGTTCAACAAGAATGGAAGCCCAAAGAACTATCTACTTGCAAACACCTAAATGGATGTTTGACTTTTTTGTTTATCTAGACACATCTGCAATTTTTTGTTTCAAAAGGTTTCTCATTTAGTGTATTGAATCTAATACCCAATAACCAAAAAGTTTAAATCGTAAACTCAAATGATATATTGATTACTTTACTATCAAACTAAAGTACTTAAAAAAATCATATATGACCAATTTCATAATTCCTCGTAACAACAATTTCTTCAACCAAAACAACATTTACTTGTCTTACCTTGAGAGAGGTATAAAACTAAATTCTGTGACATCCTTATTTAAACCCAAAACGAAACCTTTGTATAAGATTATGGACATCATCAAAGCACACAAGTTGGATAAAGGCAAAATAAAAAAACATACAACCAACCACTTGAAATGAATGACATTATAACTCAAGATAAAATAATAGGATGTGAACAAAACAAGTTTGTTGAAAGGATTTTAGAAACATTCAATAAATTGTGATAGGATTGATGAAACGGCTTTAGAAATTTACAAGCACCATGATTAGAGAATGCAGGAACTACATAATCGCAGCATTGGTAGACATGCATACAAAATATGGATGCGCAGTAAATCAATTACGGTAATCCATGAGATGTACTGCAACTTTAGTAATAACAATCAATAGAAAAAATATACAAAATGAAATAAAGGAACACAAAGTAGAACCAAGAAATTGCACTATGACAAGCTAATCGATTCATTTCACCTACAAATCTAACTTGCACTTACATTGCTGCTAATACGGTATATTTTACTAACTAAAATTTACTAGGCTTATGATAATCGACGACATGAAAACCATGAACCATTTCTTGGCATCTGAAACTCCCAGATATCATCAATTCATTCGATAGTAGAAAGGAAAGATTTGTATGCATAAGAACCAATTTCTAATTCCCAAAAAAAAAAACACTACACAAAGCATCTTCTACACGTGAATGAATGGAATATTAAAATATTTTTTGTGTTTAGATGCATCGCGCATACCTAATAGACGAAACGCACAATCTCTTCCTACACCTGCCTAGACAAATTTCATTCATTGATATCAAATATATTTTTTGTTCATCTGATATAAGCTTCTATAAGGAAAATTAAAAGGATAACATGCAGATCTCTGTGGCGCAACATACCATTTGTTAGAACTACCTATCTCTCAGCTGGAAAACCATGTAAACTAACAATGAATAAAGTTAGCGGTATACCACATCGACTCCATGAATGTACCTGCAAATGGTCAACCCCACCTTTCTGTACTTTTCTACTTTCTTTCCCTCTCCTTTCTTCACATCTCAGAACCTCATTCCAAATAAACAAACCAAAACAAAGAAAAAAAAATCCTTATCTAACAGAAGCTGCCTGCCCTTTTAAAAGGTCAATGTTTATTTACATCGCCTTAAAATTTAGCAATTTCTTCATTTTCGAGCAAGTAATTGCTCCGCTCCCATAGCGTTCTATGAATTATTATAAACACATTCAACTAACAGATTGTATTAAATTGAGGGTCATGACAAAAGAGTTTTAAAGAGTTATCATCAAAGCTAACCACCTATAGGCCAATAAAGAAAAGGTAGCCACGTATAACAATGGAGTTGTTAGATTGACTACTAAACATGCATACAATTTGTAATGAAGATAAAAGAAAATTTGAACAAAAGATTTGAAAGCAAACAAAGAGGAAGAGAGGAAGAGGTCATGGAAGATGAATTCTCAAAAAATCTTATCAAGGTCATTGACAATCAAGTGAGTGAAAGAAAAATCAACATGTAGGCACCAGTCACAATAAATAGAGTGAGAACCCATATTGCCCTAGCGACCAAAATGATGGATATCAAAGAGGAAGAGTTAGATTTGGAAGAGGACCTACAAGAATAGAATACAAAGGAAAATGTTTCAAATATGGTGAAGGAGGACATAGAGCTTATGATTGCCATCAAAATTAAGGAGGACCAAATAGAAGGCCAAGGGGTAATAGAGTTCCCTATAGAGATGACAAGACTAGGTCTGAGCATTCAGAAGAAGTTGAAAGAGGAGAAACCCTTGTCGTGAGAAGAGCCTCGTTGAACCAAAAAGGAAAAGAAGAAACATCACAAAGGAAGAGCTTATTCAGATTATAGTCTAAATCAAGACCTATATGTCATAATGTAATCATAAATAGTAAAAGTATAAATAATCTAGTTTCTAAACAAATGATGACAAATGATTATAAGTATAAATTTTTATTATAATTGTTGCTCCTTCCTCCTATTCTTTTTAGCCTTTAATTCCATTTTCTTAATTCTCATTTGTCTAGTCTTTCTAGGTCCTCTCGCAACCTTCTCTCTCCTTCTCCCCTCTCTTTCCTCTTTAGGTAGTCTTGGTTTGCAACTTTTAATTTTTCTCCTTGATCTCTTTGCTTTCATCCTAATGATGGATCATAGAGTGTGATCTGAAACGTTGATGCAAAAATTCTCACATGATCAAATCAAGAAATCATTGAAAGCAAAGAATATTTTGAAAAGTTTAATATTCGAGATTATCATGATGAAGTGTAATGTAACATTATTCCAATGGATGTTTCTCACTTGTTATAGGGAAGGTTGTAGTAGTATGATAGGTGTGTTGTCCATGATGGTTTTGCTAAACACTTATTGACAAAAGATAGATTGAGAAACAAGTTCAAACTTGTAAGAGAAACAAAAGCATTTAGGTATATAGGAGTGCTAGAATTTTTTTGGTAGATGGTAGAATTTTTTTGGATGTAACAAACCATCAACATATGCACTTTGCTTTCAATCCTAAAGTCATTCAAGAAATAGCAGAAGATGTACTTACAAAGATTTTAAAAAAATTCAATGAATTTCCAAATATAGTATCAAACACTATACCAAAAAAATTGTTGTCAATGACAAGAATAAGTCATCAAATGGATTTGATACTAGGAGCTAGTTTTCCTAAGAAGGAAACCCATAGAATGACTCCTACAGAGAATGAAAATTTCATTATACAAATTAAGGAATGGGTGTTGTCATAATAGTGGTTTACAATTCCTGAGAGGAACAAATTTTAGCTGAAATCACATATTTTTAGAAAATATAATGATTTAAGCCTTAAAAAGTTCCATTTTAAGGATTCCAATTGAAGAGGGTTTGATCAAATCACCTTAGATCAAACCCCCTTGGATAGAACCTCGCTAGTTTTAAACCATACCTATAAATGCGTCTCCTTTACACCTATCAAAATGCTGATAAAAAATCACTTTTGATTTAGATTTTGGGGGATCAAATGAATTCATTTAAAATTTATTTCAAATGATTATGGTATTCCTCAGAACAAGCTAACCAATGAATATAATTTTAATATGTTTTGGTTTTGTTATGTATTTGTTTTAAGTTTTATTAAACATAGGTTTTCATCAAAATGAATTTATTTGTTCTTCACGGAAAAATAGAAGATTATCAAAAAAAAAATTGAAAAATATGAGTGCACTAGATATTGAAGTCCTTGATCCAACAAAAAAACAAAATAAAATTTTGACATATACAAAAAGTTAGCGTTATCTGGTTAGTCCGAATTGTAATCCATTTAACTTTGAAACTTGATTAAGGAAAAAATATTCAATAAAAAACTATCTAACTAAGTGGAAGCACTAAATATCAAAGGTAAAAATCTAAATTTGAAAGAATTAGAATTTGATCCTTCATGGAAAAAAAATTATGCGTTATACGGTGTGCGTCACTTTTTAAAAATGTTGTTTTCTGAAAAAAATCTATTTTCGTGGGAGATGGAAAAAGAAGTGCAATTTGATTCCAAAATTTTTGAAAAAAATATTTTTAGAATCTACAGACAAAATTTGATGAGACTCTAGTTTACACCATCTTCAAATTCCTCACAGTTTAGCCGCTATAGGTGCCCGAATGTGAAGATTTTGTTAAAAAATAATAATTTCAGTGTCCAGTTTGGCCAAAAATTGTAAACCACTATTATGGGATCACCCGAATTATTCAAAAAGGGTTGATTAGAGAGAGTTTGTGTCAATTTGCAATACCTACAATACTAGCACTCAAGAAGAATGAACAAGGGAGGATGTACCTACCAACTACAAGCCAATTAATATAGACGCAATCAAGCATAAATCACTTGCAAAGGATCAATGATATCATGGATTGCATGTGTGTACCAAAGTGCTTCACAAAGATAGACTTGAAGAATGGATATCACTAGATCAAGATACGTTAAGTAGATGAATGTAAACTTATAAATCAAATGAAGGATTGTACAAGTTCCTGATAATCCCATTTGGATTAACTAGCCTTCTTCATAAATATAATTTTTCAGTGACAATGAATTTTGTGTTTTTAGGGTAGAAAAATGTCATCCGTGACATTTTCACACTCGTTTGAGCCCTCCCTATAAAATTGAGCCTAATGATGCCTTGATTTAGTGTTGTAATGTGTTTAACACATTCGCATTAGGTCTTGGGCCCTTGTGAACTAAATGGACTTAATTATGCCTTATTTAGGGTGTTGTAAAGTGTTGTATCACACTTTCACATTAATCTAGGGTTTTACTAATTAATTGGGATTTTTTATGCTTTAATTAGCCTTATTTTGCATCCACAAGCCTTAATTAATGCATCTTTCTGAGATTAATCCTGACATTTACCAATATCCAATCATAATTCATGTGATTTTGGATTGTATGGCCCAAATTTAGTGATCTAGGACTCATACGCCACCTTGGGCGTATAGGTCCCACCTAAGTTTTGGGGCCCCAATCTTGATTTCACATCATTCTAAGCATTTCTTGAAAAATGTGTCCCATAGCCTAGCCTAATGGGACTCATATGCCACTTCTGGCGTATAAGTCCCATGTGGCTTAAATTCAAATTAATTCAAATTCTTGGTAGGATTTTATTCTCCTAAATCTGATGTCGGCTTGTAGTGTTGTAATTTTGAGGAAATAGGCATAAATGAGTATAATACAAGTTTCTTTCACTCATTTTCACTCCAAGCTTTCAAGTATTCATGCACTATAGCAAATTTATGATCTAGATAGCATTCGAGAGTTTACAAGAGCATTCAAGAGCCTTCAAGTGTTGATTATCAAGCATTTTAGGAGCATTATTCAAGTATCAAGCATCATGTCAAAGTCGTCATGCATCATGTTTTTTTTTTAGCTAACAATTGTGATGTAGGGTTCCATGATTCAAGCAAGCATTAAAATCAAATCTACAACATTCAAGCAAGATTCAAGATCTACATCCATTGGAGCCATCTCATACATATTTGCAACATCCTATTCTAGGGTTTGGTGAGTTGCAACAATGCTTATTTGTTCATTCATCATTCCTCCTTTTCATTTCATTTCATTTCAAGGTTTGATTACCAAAACAAGGTTTGACCAAGGAAAAACCCTTTCTACTAACAAAACAACATTTTTCCCTCTCTTTAGTGTGTGATTTGCAGATCTAGGTTGAAGACATATTGGAGAACAAGATTGGAGAAAAGTTGTCAAGGTTGAAAAGTTCTCAAAGTTGTCACCTTGTTCACAAGATCATTAAAAGACTTCTACAGAGTAGCATTCAGCAATTCAAATCCAAAAATCAGGTGGAGAAGACAGAGCAAAGCTTGAAGAGCAGAATCAAACCTTGACTTCCCAAAAAAGCTAAGTGGGATTGACATGCCACTTCTGGCGTATGAGTCGTTGTACGAGGCTTTTTCAAATTTTTAGGTGTTCCAGACTTGTTTCTACCAAATCTTTATTCTTTCCAAAAAACCCTAATCTAGAACTAAATCACCCAACCTAGCATATGAATCCCAATCTACATTAAATTCAATGTTTTCAACATTTTAGGTCTCCATTCAGGCTTCTACAAATTTCCAAGTGCACCTCTCCGAGTTCTTAGCTTTCTATTCTAATTTACACTCTTTTCTAGGTCATTTAGTGAAGTTTTGCATAGTATTATGTTTTGTCATTAGATCTTGCATATCATTAGTCTTTCCAAGCCATAGCTTGGTGGTGAACCCTCTTTTAGTCGTAAATCATACCCTAGGACATCCCTATTGCAGATCTCTTTCCCTCATTCCATCCTTGGATATCTTTAGGGTTTCCTTGAATGAGAAGTGACGAATATTGTTGTTCTATGTCCTAAACCATTGCACAATGACAATTTTCCACCTTTCAGTGTTTCAAAAGATCTCTTCTTTATAAGAAATAGGAAATTATGGAGATGAGAAACAAGCACAATGAATAATGTTGAATATTGTATTTAGATGACCCAAATTACAATGATTACAAATCCTTGCATATGTAGACAAAGATGAGGCAATCCACCTCATAGGTGGTTTGACAAGTGCCCCAAGATGTAGTACAAAAGAGTAGGTCCAAGTTTCCTATAGGTGTCAACCGTAGGAACACTTGGAGTGTGCAAACCAACAACCTCTATGACCAAGTCATCAACCTTGTGTGTTAAGTGTTGAGTGACCTTTGCGGTGAGATGGAAAGACTTCCAACTTCAAAAAGGAATGTGCATGAGGTTAACCAAATAACTTGGTAACCTCTAGAGGTCTAAAAGGTTCCACATTCAATTAGACAAGATGTTGTCTAACCTCATCAACCTAAGTACACTTAAGTATAGTGAATAAATTAATTATTCACAATAACACCCCCCCTTAAGTGATACTTGGGGAGATCACAAAAGTGCAAATAGATAGGAATGGGTCCTAGCTATAGGCCATGTAGCATATAGGTACCCATGTACAATGCATTCTCTCACAAAAGGAGAAAACCAAGTGAGAACAAAAATTCTCTCCAAAAAGGAGAATTAGAAGGATTTAAGACCTTCTGAAAATGTCCCTTGATGATAGGAACATGATGATGCAAATCTCCTTAACCATGTCAAAGTTGTAAACTTTGTCAATGATGAAATGGTGTTTGTTACAATCAATGAATCTCCAAGAAATGTAGATCAAAATGAGAGATACAAAACACTACATGAATGAACATATGAACACTACTCAACCAATGTACACAAAGTCAATCAAACTCTATGAAGTTGAAAATACAGATAGTACAGTGATTAGCATTACTAGAATCTCAAAACGTGATATACAAAAATAATCCCCCATACAAGAGATCAAGATAGAGGATTTGTGAGACCTCCCAAAAGAAGATTCCTCCACTGTTTCATTGAAAGAAACATTAGTATAACACATCATAGTCCCCCCTTAATGTTAAGAGAATAAGCACACCAACTGAGATCAAGAGTGTGCAAGGAATATAGAGATGTAAAAGAAATTGAGAAAGGGTGTTGCAAGGCACACTCACATGAGGTGAGAATCTCGAGGATCCATTGTTGTGATCGTACAACCCCCCATTACACTTTATAATTCAGCGTATGTACTAAATTTCCCAAATTCCCTCCATGTGGAACACACATTCAGTTTTGTGGCACTTTATTGAGTGTGTTTACAAACCTATTTGTTATTTGAGTTCTACAAGTTTATTGTCATGAGGTTGGTTAAGAAGACATAGATTAACTTAAGTCTTGCAAACCTAAAAAAAAAAGTCAAAAAACATTAAATTACAACCCCCATTATGATGAACCCTCCTTTTGCCAAATTCATTGCAAAGGAGAAAATTGACTCCTCTTTTACAATTTTTTAACTATGGAAAAAAGAAAAAAAAATCACCTCCCCTTGTAAACACTATCCCTTTGCCAAATTCATTGCAAAAGAAAAAATGGACTCCTCTTTTACCAATTTTTAACAAAGGCAAAATGGAAAATTAACCTTTCCCTTTTGTTTGTGAGTTGTAGCAAAACAAAAAAAAAGACCTTGTTTTATGACACTTTTATGAGTAAAACCGGTAGCTTTGACCACTAGCATTAAATGTTTATAGGTTAAAAAAATGTGAATTGTTTAATAGTAACATAAAGTGTTGAGCAAAAAAAAATGCTAACTAATAAACTTTAAATGTTACTTAGCAACTGTAAAAAAAATGTCAAGTGCATAAAAGCAAGAGGCCATGTGGGCAAACGACCAGGTCAAATAGTGCAAACCTAGGGGCAAATCGCAAGTTCTTCCCGGCAAATTGATGGGAGTAAATGGCGGATTTTTCAGATCAATGGCGACCTCTATTAATGGCGCCCTCTGAATATGGATCACGGCATGTTGTTTCCATGAGGAAAGGATGCACATCGTGACTCTCAAATCTCACTCACTTCCCATAGGCAGATTGGAAAAACTCATGCGCCCTCCAAAATGGTCGATTTGCAAACTATACATTGCAAATTTCTTTGCAACTTTAGCTGCCACCCCCAATTAGTCAATTCTTTTCCCAAACCAGGCGATTATTGCTAGGTCAAACTAATTATGGTAGGTAGCGTGCCAAGGTATTTGGCAGCTAGTGTGCCCCTTGGCCATCATTTGCAAATATGGGTGTCGCTTGCAAATGGTCACAATCGCCAAGATGCCACAACCAAGAAAATTCGTAGACAATCTACAAAGACATGCAACGCTTGAATCACGAAGGGAAAATGTGAGGCACGAGCCTCTATAGAGGCAAAGCCACGTTCAAAACCACGCGGTTGAATGAGCAAAATAGCGACCTCCTCTGCAGATGCAAGGTGTGTGAGAAAAATCATGACCCCAGACCTGATTGCCATGCGAGGGATTGCAAGGTTCCAAGTTCAAGGTCCAAGGTCTAAAGTTCAGGATCGAGGTCTAGGGCCCAAGGTCCATAATGTCGATTTATGGTAGTCTTGTTCTAAATATTTATACAATTGATCATTTCAATGTACGTACATATATAAACACATATACAGCACGAGTCGAGCTTTAAAGACATGTACATACATATGTACTTATTTATATATAAGTATATATACATACATATAATATATTTATAATATATATACATATATGTATATATATAAATGTAGGTATATATATACATACATACATACATGTATGTATATATGTATACATAAATATATATATATATAAACACATATATACAGCACGAGTCAAGTTTTAAAGAAATGTACATACATATATATGTACTTATATGTATATATATGAATGTAGGTATATATATACATATATATATGCATGCATTCATATACATTATATATACATATATGTATATATGCATTCATATGTATGAACATATCATGTACATGTATATACATACATGTATATATACATATGTATGAACATATCATATGCATACATATACATATGCATGCATATATATGTGTGTATGTATCATGCATATATATACATCATACATATATTTATATACATACATATATACATGGATATATATACATACTTGTATACATACATATATATGTATATATATGCATACATACATGTACATACACACATATATACAAACATATATACACGCATACATATGTATATATATATGTATGTGTGTGTGTGCGTAAGGAAGTTAAGGCAGCAGAACAACTTCCTACATTAATCATGAGGGGAGGATAATGCAAAACTTTACAGATCTTTAACAGTTAAAAAACTTAGACAAAAATAAGCATAAATATCATGCATACCACAACACATGGTTTATGTGGGGAAAACTCTTTCGAGATTAAAAAAAAAAAAAAAAACCCCACTCCAAAAATTGTCTAATATATTATTCAAAAATCACAAAGATTAGAATATACTTGCAGAGCAAGCTTCTTACAAGAGTATCAACAACCAAAGATCCAAAGGCAACATGACCACTATCAGACCTCATAATACAACACAATACACAATCGTAATACAACACCCTCATAAAATAGGGTTGCCTTCTAAGGCAAATTAAGTTAACAAAATATCGACCATCGAATATTTGAGCTAATGATGAATTGTCTAATTTTACAATAATAAAATATAAATAAAATTTTCCTTCCGAAAGCACACAACCCTTGGACCCCCCATCGAGAGGATGGATCCCCCCAAACCCCTCACCCCTACATTGGCATATCAACAGTACCTTATGTAATTGCAAGGTTGAGATACATTTTCCCAACAATATATATATATATGTAAATATGCATGTATATATACATTATATATATATACATGTATACATTTTATATATATAATATTATATATATGTATATACATTCATATGTATGTACATATGCATACATGTATATATACTTTTGCATGTGTATTACATACATGCATATATGTATATTACACACACACACACACACACACACACACACACACACACACACACACACATATATATATATATATATATATATATATATATATGTTTGTGTGTATGTGTGTATATCTATACATATATATTAAAAATAAATGTATATAATATATATATGTTTGTGTATGTGTGTGTATATCTATACATATATATTAAAAATAAATGTATATAATATATATATGTGTGTGTGTGTGTATCTATACATATATATTAAAAATAAATGTATATAATTATATATATTATATAATATATTATATATATTATATACATATATACATATATATGTGTGTATGTGTATAAATATACATAATGTATATATGTATATATTACATGCATGCATAGACACACACACACACACACACACACACACACACACACATATATGTAATATATACATATATATAGGATCCCTAGCAAGGAGTTCGTCAAGACCCTCCATCAAGCTCTTGAGTCACTTGGGCGGGTCCATTCCAAATTCCCAACTCTGGACCTAAGACAATCGATTGTTATGTGGAGGTTCTCTAGTCATCTTGAAACAATCTCAATATTGGACGCATCTCAAGAAAGGGATCAACACTAGTAGTCATTACAAACTTGTCCATGCCAAGCACTAGTAAGGGATTCTACAAGAGCCTCCATCTAGCTCTTGGGTCCCTTGAGATGTTTCACTCCTAATGCCCCACTCTGCCCAAGGCACCCAATCGCTATGTGAGGGCTCTCTTTTTCATCTAAGAACGGTCTCGATACTAGATGCATTTCAAGAAAGAAATCTACAATGGAATCTCCACCCACCCACTATTTTGAGTGGCTCACTTTATGATTTTGTCGCTCCGCTCACCCACTACAATCCCCTCTCAACCTATTGATTATGCATCAAATAATTGTTGAGCTACTTCTTCAACTATACATACATACAAATATTCATACATGTATATACATACATACATATATAAATATGTGATATGTATGTATGTATACTTGTCTATTTGTATATGTATATATAAACATAGACATACACACACACATATATATATAATGGTCAACCATTGCTCAAGCTACACATTCGCCTTCATAATGCATATCATAAGCTTGCATTGTTTCGAGAGTGCATCAAATCCATTTTGACAGGATGGTCATCCCACCTCATGTAAACATATATACATACATTATTCATATGTATTTATCACCGCAAGACCCCATTTATTTGAGGCATACGCTGCCCCTACCTTCTCAACTATATATATATATAGATATATACAAATACTTACATATATATGTATGTATACATATATACATGTGTGCATACATCTATACATAATGGTTGAGCCTTTCCCAAGTTGTGGATCTCCCTTCCTAATGCACATTAATAGACCACAATGTTCCAACACAAATTGATTTAGCCCCAAAGAAATGAGGATAATAGAGAATGTGTGTGCTACCACCAATTCTAGTATCGATAATTGTAGAGCTAGAATCAAGATTGTTAAGTGCACATATCCTTTAATGAGCATGGATGATCTTGTCAATTATTTATGTGGTGTAAAACATTTCAATAATATAGATTACAAAAGTGGATATCATATCAATGAATCAAAATCAAAGATTATACCAAAGGGAAAGTTGTCTATTAGTGTTGGTCATCATGAAGATAACCTAGAAAATATCTAAAGTTATATCATTATTTTGAGGTGATCAATTCAACAAGAATTAAATATGTTAACTATCCAATTAGGGTTACCAACGCCACATATGTGAAGCTTAAGGAGGAGACATAAGAAGAAATAAATGATAATGTTGCTAAGCTTTCTGATCGTGGGGTGATTTTTCGGTTTAGGAGTTTCTAGCCTAGCCTCCCTCAGCTACACTCCTGGATCACCTCTGAATGGGAGCCTCTGATTTTTGGTAAAGTTCATATTTTCCCCATGGCTAACCTGGGGTTTTTTGTAGCTAAGTTTGATAATTCTCAAGACAGAAATATAATATTATGTGATAACTTTTTTAGCTAGGAGGACAAATATTTGTTGATGATTAAGCCATGGCATTTAGATTTCAACCCTGCTTCTGAAACTTTTAATAAGATCCCGATTTGGGTTCGGTTGCCTAATCTTCCCCTCCACCTTTGGAGTGACTCTCTTCTAGAGGATGTGGGTGAAGCCCTTGGTGATTTTTTGTTGGTGGATGATGAATCTTCTGACATTTTTCATTCCACCTTTGCCCGTATACTAGTTGAAAGTGATGTTTGAAAAGGACTGACTGCTAAGGTTTTACTGAAATCTTCTAAGGGTTCATGGATCCAATCTTTGGATTATGAAGGGATTCTCTTCCGATGTAGAATGTGTTTTAAAACAAGACATGTTGCGGCATAATGCAGATTTGAGAAAAAAAACTAAGCTACTCGGTGGAATGGTGCTTCACAACAGCATTATACAGTTGAGAAGAATTTTGATCAACATAGGAGTTTTTCTGAGGTGGTTGCTTTTGAATCACAGGGTCTTGGGGCATCCCCTCTAGATGTCTCAAATGGCGAGGCTGCTATGGCTACCCCTATTGAGCAAATAACTAGATCTCAGGCGGCCAGTCCTGGTGATAGCACTACGACTTCCATGTTTGGCGGCTCTTCAGATAAGTCTTTGCCTGCACAAAGGAATAACTATGAAATCTCTAAGACTATGGAAGCAGGCATTCATCTTCAGGGTAATAGAGAGCTAACCTGGCTTGATAAAGCAGTGCAAGTGGAAGAAGGTTGGATTACTATAAAGGGCAAGAAAGAAAAAATCTCTAGGCCTTCTTTTGACATGACTCTCCGCTCCCACAAGAATAGTGCTAAATGAAAATCTTGAAGGGTCTTGTTTGGGAGCTGGTTTTTGGTTGGCTGCAAGCTGTCTTTTCTACAGCCTTGTTCTTGTTTGTAAAGGGTTTCAGGTCCCTTCAAAACCTGTTTTCACCTATATCAAAAACTATCCACTCCAATTAGTGGATGATGCATGTAAACTTTCCCTAAAGGCTAGAAAAAGAGTGAATGGAATTTTAGAATTATGGTAAGAGAAGAAGTGGAATATTTTAGAGGTGTTTACCTTTCCACTTGGTTTATTTATCTTCCAATAGTAGTATAACAAGTTAGAAAGGCCCACCGAAATTCAGTGTCTCACTCAAAAATACTGCCAAGCAGTTGAAACAGTCTTCACCTCAGCCTAAAAACAAATATTGACTGGCATTTAATCGGAAGAAATCAAATCAAATGAAATCAGATTCAAATCGAAAGAAAGCAAATCTAGTTAAATCTTGTCTCGAGCACTGTATATAACCATAATGACTTTCTCTCATTTCCATCCTCCTTTCTTACCTACAGACTTTCTCTCATTTCCATCTTCCTTTCTTTCCTACGTGCTCTGCAATTTATACTCAGAGAAATAATCAACCCTGTCAAACCCACTTCAAAGTTTTTGTTTGCCGATATATCACGATATGTGGACAGCTGAAGAAATGAAAAACCGCAAGGAAGAGCCTTTGCCAAATTTTCCCAAATGTTTTCAGGGGAGAACAAAGCAAAATAATTTACATTCTTCAAAAGATATTGAGTTCATAGAGAATTTTAAAAAAACTGAGGAAAATTGTTGTGTGAGCGAGGAAGCGGTTAGCGCAATCTTAAGAGGTTTGGAGGAAGAAATTGGCGTAACATCATCATCTACATGTGAACAACAGTTGGCCTCTGGTATGACCGGTGGCTACGGAGCCTTCGAATGTTGACTTGTGTTACATTCTGGGAGTTTCAAACAATGAGCATGGTATACTGCCTACCCTCTTTTCGACATAGAAGACCAAGGCCAAGACGGTTTCCCTTCTGAGAGGATGATTCTGGATTTTCCTCAGATTTTGCTGAAAATACAGAGCTTAAAAGGACTATCTTGAAAAATGACATTTTGAGGACGATTTCGTGGCCCTGTTTGTTTTATGTTACTGCTAGCAACACATGCCATAAGTACTACTTTCCTATATCATGTTAAGAGTTGATTATGTTGGAATTGTCCTATTGATAGCTACCTCATTTTATCCTCCGGTGTATTATTCATTTGTGTGTGCTCCTTTCTTTGAGGATTATGCTCCTACCCTTTATCTTTGGTGCCAGTGTTTCAAAATCCAGAATTTTGCACTTTTAGGGAATCATTATTCTTTGCAATGGGTGTATCTGGCATTGCACCTATTGTTCATAATTTGATTCTTTATAATGATGAGCCTACAACTCTCTACACTACTACGCATGAATTTTCCATAGGTACTTTCTATGGCCTAGGAGCATTGGCGTATGCATTGAGAATTCCTGAAAAATAGATGTGTGACAATTTTGATATTGCTTTTAACAACCACCAGCTTTTTCATTTACTGGTAGTTATATAGCATTTTATTTGTTTGCATTTTCCATGCCCTTTCTTATCATCGAATTATCTACATTTATTATTTTATCTGATTTGCTTGTGCAATTTTGATATTTTATCGTTATGCTTCTAACATGACTTTAATATCCTCTATTTGAACTTTTATTTATCTAAATGTTTGGCTTTGATATTATAATTTATGACTTAAAATATAAAATAAAACTTATTTATTAAGAAAACGTTTCATGCTTTCATTTTTATTTTAATGGATGTCAACAAGGTTTATACATGTTTGAGGCCTTTCATCTACCTAGAATATATTATCAACAATTATTGAAATTAAGTAAAACTTAAAACATTAATTGATTTGGTTGATGTGTTATGTCTCAGAGGTTCTGATTGTATGGATTTATCCTTGGGAGGTCCACTATTGGTTAATTTTTTTAAGCACACATGTTTTTTTGTAAATTTGTCTTAGTCACCTTCAAAGTAACAGAAAAATTGCAAGTTTGATAGAGTACGGTGATAATAAGGAGCTATTCAATGTAATGAAAAGCTATCAAATTAGTATAACAAAAAGTTCATACAGCCCAAAACAACTCAATAAATTACAACTTCAAATATGTAAACTTAAAACATTGACATGATCAAATGTCCTTAAACCGAAACATAATTTTTCTTGAAGAAATTGTAATTTGAATGAATTTATGAAGTGTTCAGTTTTTCATGATGACAATTTCTTTCACCATTTGTTTGTTGTTGCTTGATGTGGAATAATTATTGACTGCATTCATTTATGAGAAACTTGTTGGAGGAGAGAAGCGGGTATGAATTATTTGCAATAAAAATGGATATGAAAGGAAAATAAACATTTAGAGTGTCGGAACATCTAAAAGAAATTTTGATGCCATGTAAAAAGGACACAAGGTGGGGAAGGTGCAGTTGCTTCAATTTAATTTTCCAACTTTCAATGATAAGGTATAATGGTATAGAATGATTAATTTGAAGGAAGTTGGAGGCTGATCATTTATTTTGGTTTTACATTGAAGTTTTTTTCTTGGGTGAATGCCTGTGTGAAGATTCAAGGTAAAAAGAATTACCTTTCTTTCTATTTGAAATGGCAGAAGGATTTTGTAATGGAGTAATAAGGGTTTTTTCAGGAAGTCAGTTTTATTTAATGCGTTCTAGAAATTGTAATGGAGTAATAAGGGTTTTTTTAGGAAGTCAGTTTTATTTAATGCGTTCTAAAAATTATAACAGAGATATAAATATTTATTTGTTAAAGTTGAAGCTGCATTTCTTGGAAAGATAAATTTAATGTGTTTTGTAAATGGGAAATAAGGTCATATTGTAAAAGGTGCATTTTCAATCCAATATCTTGTTAGTTTTTATCATGGCCACACATATCTCAAAGATTGCTTGTGCTTTTGAGACCATCTTTGTTACACATGGCAGTTCTTTCAAAGATTCACATGTGAAATCATATGAATAGAGTGTAACAGGGTCTAATCAGAGGCTGGAGGAAACGAAGGCAGGAGGACAACTGTCATCCCGAGTTAGCTTCTCGCTCAAGAATGATATTTTGCATGAGAAAAAAAAATTGTTTCATCTCGAGACCTTTCAGGAGCAAGATGGGGCATGTAGTGGTTTGTTGGTCTGTGGATAATTGAATCCACAAATTTGGAGAGTTGTGTTATTGGTTTTTGCAAGTGTGTTACTGTGGATAATGGAGTTAGTATTGATTCACAGTTGGTTGGTAATCTAGACATTTATCTAGACATGAGGAGTTTGGATCAATGCTAATGAAGAGGTGGTAATCCAGACATTTATCTAGACATAAGGAGTTTGGATCAATGTTGATGAAGAGATGGTAATCCAGACAAGAGGAGTTTTGATCAATGCTGATGAAAAGTTGGTAATCAAACATTTATCTAGACATGAGGAGTTTGGGTTGATGTTCAAGAAAAAGGGGTTTATGATGTTGATACAAATTTTGGTTTTCATTTTTTTCTACTGTAAGGGGGGGATACGTAGGAATTTTAAGGTTTACAATTTTAAATGTAAACTTTAAGGGGGGGTTGTTGGAAAATAAAGTTTACATTAAATAAATTTAAAGTAAATTTACATTTAGTAAATTAGTTGTTAGGTTAGATTTTAGTAATAAATAAAATAATTGTTAGTTCTGGGAAGTTATTTCTGTAAGGGAATTTAGGTGGTTATTCACGGGTATGAAATTTATGGAATGCAATGCTTTTAAAAGCATTTACAATGTACATTGTAATTTTACTCGGAAGAAATATAATATTTATTATTACTGTTGTTCAACAATAGTATAATGTGTGCAATCTGTTATTGTTGTTCAACAATAGTATAATTTGTGAAATTTGCTCACTTTTCTAACAGTTGGTAACTAATGCAAATCTGTTAGCGCTAGTGCTACATCCTACAGATTCTGATTTTGTTTCACTGCTTTTTATTTTAGAAATTTCCATTATGTTGTTCAACATTGTGTAATGCTGGAAATGTATAAACTCTGTTTTCTTTTACTCTTTTTTAGTAGTTGCTTGGTATGAGTCCGTGAACTCATAATGTTTATGACTGTATGTTGTTTTTAATAACAGCTTTGTAAAAAATTATATAACCAGATATGATGAATAAAATACAATGTGCTAAATTTAGTGTATGGAAAATGGTTTTGCTGTAAGTTTTTTATTCTGTTTGATAATATATCTTTTGGGACTGTTCTAAATCTTCAGTTGGCATCAGAACATGCTTTATGTAAAATAGTACTTTAAAGATGTGTTTTATTTTGATTAGGATTAATATTCGATGCAAGTGTTAGTATCTATAAAAAAAAATGTAAATTGCCAATCTATTGCTCTCGCACAAAGAAAAAGGCTTAAAGCCATGTATGTCATTTGGCATACAAAGTCCTCTGAAAGATAAAACTTTTTGTTTCAGTAACCTTATGCCAATGTCATCATGATGTATAACATATTATTTAAACTTAAACTAACTTTGATTTTCATAATAAGAATTGGCAAAGACATTGAAACTTGTAGACATTGGCATAATTCAAGCTTAATGTTGGAAGAAGTAATAAAAGTTGTCAGAATTCTAATCTAAAGAAACATTGAAACTCAAATTTCAGGGTTGTCAACGATTGTGAATACAGAGATGAAGCCCTAAATTTTGTAGGTTGACAAATGTTGCAGATAATTTTGAAAGGAATTTTGATATTGGACTTGGTAATTTTGTGCTATTAGACGTCCAAACATTTCACAGATACATTATTGTCTACAATGAAATTTGGAAAGGAATAAAACTAACATCCTGAAAGAGCTGAACGGATCTAGGAACCAAACCCCAAAACAAAAAGACTTTTTACTAAACTATACAAACGGTGTTCCATATTATAAAACATGCTAATGGAGTTATCTCTGACAAAGAATGTATTACAGAGAAAAAAACAAATACAATTATTCGAGAGGTATGCAAATCTATTTAATACTCTGAATTAGTTTATCTCCTCTAAGATGATGCTATTAGTGTTTTTTTAAATATGTAGATATACAATGGCATAGATCTAGCAAGTGACTCTTTTGCTTTGGAAGCATTATACTTGAATTTAGATTAATTGAACATGAGGTTTATCAATACAGAATCTAAAACACGTTTCATAAATAAACCCACTAATTTTCCTTGTTTGATAAATTAATATCAATTACAGCAAATGTAGATTTTGGGGATTTCAACACTTACATAGTTCAAACAAAAATTACAGTTTATGATTGTCATAAGTGTTTTGATGGTTGGAAAAGTATTTTAAGGAAACTCTTTGGACAATACTACACTGTTAAAATATCTCTACGTTGTTAAAATATCTTTAAATTTGAACTTTTCTTTATTTTTACCTTTTTTAAAATCTATTGATTTCATATGAAAATAGCTCTCGCTATCATTGTACATAAATAACTTTAAGAACAAGGAAAATAAAATTTAAAACAATCAAATACACATAAAATTCATTTCACACTTGAAAATATCTCTATGTGAATAATTAATATTGAGTGTTACAATAATATTATATATGAAAATCACAAAACCAATGCCTTCATTTAAAGATAACAAAATTGTTTAATAATAAAATAAAACACAACAAAAAAATCTGACCATGTTTGCTAAAAAATTTAAAACTCGTTGAAACCATGGCAAGACTTACGTACCTCAAGATTTTGTTGAGAATAGATGGGCAGAATTTGTAGGCGTGCCTAACATGTAGAATGCCCCAAGATTACCACTCAATGTTTATACCATGTTGAAATATTTTAGTCTGCAATTCTTCTATTTTCTCCTTCTAAAGCTTCATAAATTTGTTTTGTTTGACAGAGTAGAAATCAACTGTTTAATACTAGTATGCAACATTCATTAGAGAGTTTCAGCAATGGCGAGATTGGTCCAGCTCCATCTTGGTGGAACGACGAGTGCATGGGAGGACAAGATATTCCACTGCCTATAAATAAAGGAAAAGACATTTATTTTCTCGTAGATATTACAAAGGTTGCTTTCATGTATTATAATACTAGCAATCGCACCTTAGTGTGCAATGGGTACGCCGAATTAGGCAATATTTTGGTTTTTTTTTTTTCATACATTTGTGCAATACATGAGGTGAAGTGGTAGGACTTTTGAATCAGGAATATAATCAAGGTCCATAGAAGATCATATGAGTCAATATAGTGTTGGAGATATTTTGGCAATATAATTGTACCTATAAAATATTATGATAATATCTCCAACCTTAGCACTCAATATATACGAGTGTACAAAAAAATCGTGCGTTGTAAACTATTATATAATTTAGACATCCTTCTCCATATGTAAATTTCAACGCTCAAAGCAAGCTTAGTTAGCTTAGTAGTGTTATCCTAACATTTACATAGCTACTCTATGATTCTCTCCAAATCCTTGTGCTCTTTTCTTTTCGAATACTCAACCTCACAACTTGTTGTAGTTTTAATTAGAAACTTTCATCACACCTAGAGCCACTCCAAATAGAAGACCCCAAATATAGTAAGTATAAACAATGAATAATTAATCAAACAAAACATTTCAAACATCAAGATCGCAAGGTGTATGTCCCCTACCCAAAGAAATTGTTACTCCTTTTAATGTGCACCAAATCTTTGAAATGAGATAGGATGCTTGAATGTGTGTGGATGTCAAACAAATGTAATTAAATGTCTTTAAATAATAATAAATATCATCAAATTTTCTAAGGCAAAATAATAAAGGGGATGAATTAGCCAAATTTTGAATGTAAGTGTTGAAAAGACAAAGGTCAAGTCCACAATCATAAGGTCAACCTTGCAACTTTGAAAAAACCAATCTGACCATAGCATGGTTTATTAACTTTCACTATCTCCCTCAAACCAATCTACCCCAATCATATGCTGGTGTAAAACATGTCATTTGTTATTGAAGATCAGCCTCAAACATAGAAATTGCCAAAATTAGATAATCAAGATAATTTTATTGTTTTGTCTACTTAATTATTTTAGAATAATATAATTGTAATTACATAGCCTATTCGAATTTTGAATTATGAAAAAAAGGGTTTTATAAAAAAAAATTATATTGTTAAAGGTAAGTTTGTAAATTTAAGACCAGTATCCACAATTCAATACTTTCGAAAGACCTTAATTAATTTTTGTAAAGACAATTGGACCAAATGCAGCAATTGCTTAACGTAGGCTGCCATCTATACTTCACATATAAACACGATCAAGATAGTCTAATTTAAATTCCCAGTAATTTGTTTTACATCTGAGAAAAATCAATGAAAAATCAATCTAGTATAATGAATATTCCAGTAATCTGCTAAAACTAAGCTGCGAGTTTGGGAAAATCTAAATCCAATTACTTCTAAACTCATTTTTCATTTCAGCTGTGTACGGAAGTGTTATGTAAAGACGACAAGTTATAAGTATCTTTTGATTGAATTTAGTTGATAAAATCAAGCTAAAACGATGAAAATTCTAGTCATCTAGATAAAGTAAGCTGTGAACTTGGTAAAATTCTAATTCCATTAATTATAAACTAATTTTTCATTTCAGCTGTACACCAATATTTATTAGTATCTTGTGATTGAATTTAGTGGAACTTATACATGAAAAAAAAAATATAACATTTGATTTGGGAAAAGTAAATAAGAAAAATAAATACCACTTCTACCCTAATCTCAGAAGAAGAAAACCTTTCCGGAATAAACCAAGTCATGGCCTGTACAACCATAATTAGTAGGACAAGAAATTATTCACAAACGGTCGCAGCATACAATCAGTATAGTCAGTGCGTTGCACCTTAACCATATGTCACACAAATCAGACCAAAGCCCAAATAGAATTCGAATGCTTAAAAAGAATAGAAAAGGGACAAAAACCCAAATAGACTATTTGGGTATTCACTAATAAACAAGTGAGAAATTATGTAGAGGAGACGCCTTACATTAGCACAAGTTTCCATAGAAGCTATGAAGTGCCCGTTGGCTCTCGCCCATTGCTTGTATGCCTCCGAGCCCTTTTTTCCGGTGTCACTCACACACTTGTTTGTTTTTTAATATCTGTCTGTGCAAAGAGCATTTGGTTTGTATTTAGATCTGAGCAGTCTTATAGAATGTTTCCATTCCTATTGCTTTTCATGGGTATCTATGAGCTAGACTAATCCTAATGACGTTCGACTGATAAATATTCAGACCCAATAAACCATATTTTCGTTTCACAATCCAGAGACATGTAAACGTGCACCGAAAACGGCAACAATTTTAGCTCACCGTTGTCAATCTCACCCTTCATTATTTTGTCAATCAGACGCTTTATCACACTATTTCTATAAAATAATATATGACGACATATCGATATCTGCATGGGATAACAGGGCTAAATTGGTATGGTAGTGGTTGTTGTAGGTTAAATCTAATTTAAAGCCATGGAATTGCAGATGATATGGATGCAATTGTTCCTCTAACTTTCTTCAAGAGACTATGCGAAGTCAATGTATGCCGCCTCTCAAGGGGTTGGCTCCTTTCTCAAACATATCTCTTTGAGGCATCTTGTCAAACAGTTCGCGTGCCTTGTTTATGCTTCCACACTTTTGCATACATGTCTACCAGGGCAGTTGTAACCACATCTGACAGACGCCCTCTATCCTTTGGCAGCGTCTATCCAGCCCCGAAAATGCACGGGGCATGGATGCATGCCGCATGCCATCACTTGCACCGAATGTTATGCATCGTACCATTTCCGTTATTCATTAGATCTAAGTACTGTTTGATAAGACAGGGTGAAATGCATTTACTCTTCACTTTATAGAAATTTACTGGAATTTTTAATAATTTGAACTTTTATGTTTATGATATTTAATGTTTTAATAAATATTAAAATATATTATATTCAAATAATTATTAAAAAGATTTAATTAAATTATATATAGTTTTCTAATATAATAATATAATATATTTCAACAATATTATTATATTATTTAAACTAAATATTTTTTATAAAATTTCATTATATATAATATATTTACTAACATTATTATAATATATTTGAATTATGATATAAAAATTGTAATATATTAGATATTATAATATAAAGAAAAATTTATAACTGTTTTTAATATTAAAATTATAAAAAAACATATTTTTAAATTTAAATAATATTATATATGATAATTATGTATATTATTTAAATAACTATTCTCTTAATTATTATATATAATTTATATGAAATATTTAGTTGTTTATTATTATTAGTTTTATAATATTATCATATTGTCATATTATAACAATATGATAATAATAATAATGAATAAAATAATTATTTAAATATAATATACATTATTATTATCATGTATAATATTATTTGACTTTAATAATATTTTTAAGACTTTATTTAACAAAAATTGATGGGTTCACTACTATTATAATATAATTATTATTATAATTATATTTAACATATAATTATATTAAAATAATAATAAAAATATATTATAATAATATAATATAATAATAATTATATAATAAAAATAATAATATTAATATAATATGATAATAGAGCCACCCAAATATCAATAAATCAATTGAAAATGAACCATAATTTAAAATGGAAACTTCTAAAAAGTAAATTAATTTTCACCCTTAGATAAAATACAACCCAACAAACAATTAATATCCCTCTCCAAATAAGACTAATAATCTAAAAGATTTAACATAAACTTCTAAAAAGTAAATTAATTTTCACCCTTGGATAAAATACAATCCAATGAACAATTAATATCCCTATCCAAATAAGACTAATAATACAATAATAATATAATATAGTATTAATAAAAATATAATATAATATATTAAAAAATATTTCGAAAAGCATCTGAAATGGCGCTCTCTGCTCCACCGAAAATTTCTGCAACTCCTGCGCCCTCCACAACCTCTGTGAATTCGGAATTGAATTTTGGTGCGCCTTCTTCAGTGACGGGCCAAGGTCGGCTTGATTCCGTGGGTGTGTCAACGCGTACTGCTTGCCCTAATGCGGTCTCTAGGGCTCCTCTGGCTATGCGTGTGCCTTCACGTAATGAGGAATCTGGTTCTCTGTTGGTCTCAAGGGGCTCGGGGGATGATGGTTAGTGTCTGGTTAATGGTGGTATGCCAACGACGGATTCTCCTTCTCCGTCTGCGACGATTGGCACTCTGAATATGGGTTTTGGATGTGCGGCTGGGGGAGGCTCAAAGAAGAGTTTTGCAGATGCACTAATTAAGCGCCCCACCTCTCAGCGATGCGATCTCCCAGCGACTGCGAGTAACCTAGGTTCATGGGTTTCTGGTGTGGCCCCTCCCAAGCATATGCTCGATACCCTTTTGTCCTCTGGAGGCTCTCCTATGAGCCCTCCCTTTGCTGTTCGACAATCAACCTCTGCCCCTGAGATCTGCCTTAATGAATTAGCTTGCGACAGGGAAGAATTTTTGGTGGAACATGCCCTAATTTGTCATTTCACAAAGCTTTGGCCTAAACTCTGTGACCTGCATTCATGGATCGAGGCAAATTGGAAAGACTATCTCGAAGACGAAATCAGTATATACGGGTGATCCCACAATAGTGGTTTACACTTTTTGGCCTAACTGGACATTGATTTTTTTTTTTTAACACAATCTCCACATTCGGGCACCTATAGCGATTAAACCGTAAGGAATTTGAAGATGATGTAAACTAGAGTCTTGTCACATTTTGTCTGTAGATTCTAAAAATATTTTTTCAATTTTTTGGAATCAGTTGCACTTCTTTTTCCATCTCCCACAAAAATTGGTTTTTTCAAAACAGTATTTTTAAAAGTGGCGCACCGTATAACGATAACTTTTTTTTCCATGAAGGATAAAATTCCAATTCTTTCAAATTTAGATTTCTAACTCCGATATCTAGTGCTTCCACTTGGTTAGATAGTTTTTATTGAATATTTTTTCTTTAATCAAGTTCAAGTCAATCAAATGACAATTCAGACATAGCGACCGTATAACGCATAACTTTTGTATGTATCGAAATTCTTCTCTTTTTTGTTGGATCAAGGACTTCAATATCTGGTGCACTCATATTTTTAAAATTTTTTTATAATCTTCTATTTTTCCACTTGTGCATAACAGAGATTTTTGTTTTCGATGAAAAACCTATATTTAATAAAACTTAAAAAACAGATAGATAATAAAACCAAAACATACTAAAATTATATTCATTGGATAGCTCGTTTTGAAGGCTACTCTATTCCAAGTTTGGTTTCTAAATATTCCCCCATTTTCATCCCCAACCGGAGCTTGAAAGCGTAAAATTTTAGGTTTTTTGTGTGAACAAATTAAAAATTAGGGAAAAAGGGGGTTCTAGCGAACCAGGGGTTCTAGAACCATTCGAACCAGGGTTCATTCGAACCCCCACTAATATGCATTTTTCCTTTGTTTTTTGGGCGGGAAATGTGGGCCCATAGTTAATGGGTTCGCTCGAACCCTAGTTCGGTCAAACCCCTTTATGGTTCGGTCGAACATGTAGGTTCATGCGAACCCCTAAAACCAATTTTTTTGCCATGGGGTCGTTTTTTCTCAATTTTCCTTCCTCCATCAAAGTGTAAACCACTATTATGGCTTCACCCATACCCATGTGCGAAAGGTTTTTTTATCTTAGAATTTGAATCTGTGGATGACAAAGAAATGGTGCTCAACACTGGCCCGTGGCTTCTCCATGGCAATTTTTTGTGCATGAAGCCCTGGTTCCCTTCTTTTGATCCACGTACAGATACTTTTTCAACAACATTTTTGTGGGTCCGTTTACCCTACCTCCCCTTACAATTCTAGGAAATTGGTTGTCTGAAGGCGATCGGCAATGGTTTGGGGAAATATCACGGCCTCTCAAAGGAGACAATCAACTATGAAAACTCGATGTTTGCTCGTTTATGTGTTGAGATGGATGTATCAAAAGGTCTTCCGGCAGATATATATCTCAAAGTTGGAAAGAGACGTTGGTGTCAGCGAATAGACTATGAAAAGATAGCATTCAGGTGCAGATTTTGCTTTGCCATAGACCATGGTTCTGCTCGACGTCGACGAAGACATGCTGGGGTGTGTGCCAATGATGCTCCTATTCGCAAACCCTCATGGTGGGAAGGTGCTAATTCATGCCACTATGCCATTTCTCCTCCTACAAAGACTGGAACTCCTCCCACTCCTACTTCTTAGAGCTCGGTTCCTCCTCCATCCCATAACTTGAAGGATGCTTGCATGACAGATTCTCCCCTTTCGTTGGTGGAGGCAAACACTTTGTCTTCCCCTCAGGAGCCCGCTTCGCGAGATAAATGTTTGGAAGTTTGCACTGCCAATGTTCACATGTCTTCTCCAGAAAGCACACAACCGAGCCTCCTTGGTAAGGATGAGGTCTCCACCTTTTCTCTTGCTGCCACTTGCAATGATGCAGTGAAGTTTGGGCACGAGTGTACCGATCCTTATACTGCCTCTGAGCCAGAACAGGACTGGACTGAAATTAGGCGAAAGAAATCTCATTCTTCTGTTCGAATGGCATTCAGTTCTACAAAGAAATAGATTTAATGTTTTTTCATGTAAGTTTTTGGTTTGGACTGTTCATTTCTGGGTCCTTTTGTGTTGCACCCCTCTCGTTAGGGCATGCATTTTCTCTCTTTTTGGATTCGTATTTATGGGAGCTGTCCCCTTGACAGTACTTACCTATAAAAAAAATATAATATAATATATTATTAATATTATAATATAATATAATATAGTACATTATAAGAATTGTATTATAATATATTTTTTCTTTATATTATATTATCTAATATATTACAATTTTTATCTCATAATTCAAATATATTATAATAATTAGTAAATATATTATAATATAATTAAATTTTATAAAAAAATATTTAGTTTAAATAATATAATACTATTGTTGAAAAAAAAATAGGGTAAGGGTTAGCATTCAATCAGGGTTGCAATTGTTATTTGGGCTTAATTAAGGTTAAGGTTTAATTGTTATTCAATTAGGGTTAGGCTTATAGAATAAAGTTTCAGGGTTAGGGTTAGAGTAGAGTGGGGTTAGGGTTGGTGTTAAAATGTTCAACTAGGGCACCGATAGTTAGGGTTATGATTATGGTTAAGATTAGGGTTACAATTTAATCAAGGTTAGAGTTATGGTTTAAATAGGGTTAAGGTTTAATTTTGGTTAGGACTCAATTAAGATTCAATAATTCTAACTACAACCCTAACTCTAATTCTATCTCTACCCATAACCCTAACCTTAATTATATAACTCAAACCCTAACCTAACCCTAATCCTAATAGTAACACTAACCCCAACCCTAATCCAAAATTTATCTCTACCAATAACCTTAATCCTAATACTACCATAACCTTAACCTAATGCCAATCCCAACTCTAATCCTCATTATATCTCTAACCCAACCCAAATTCTAATTCTATCATTAACTCTAACCCTAATTGTAATCCTAATAGTTATGCTAACCAACCCCAACCGTAATAATAAACATAACCCTAACCATAATCCTAATTTCAATACAAACTTTAACCCAAACCTAATCCTAATGTTACCTCTAGTTGTAACCCTAACCCTATCAATAATATTAACACTATTTACAACCATAATGTTAATTGTATGTCTAAACCTAACCATAACTTTAATATTAATCGTAATTGTAATCCTAACCCTAAACCTAACCTTATCCTTCATCCTAATTATATCTCTAATGCTAATCCTGACCCTACCCTAATTGTAATGCTAAATCAAACCCTACTTCCAATTCTATCTCTAACCCTTACCCTAATCCTAATTCTATCTCTAATCCTAACCCTAACCCTAATTGTAATGGTAAACCCAACCCTGATTCTAATTCTATCTCTAATCCTAATCATAATCCCAATCCTAACCCTAACCTTGATTCTATCTCTATCTCAAAGCCTACCTTTCATCATAATTTTATCTCTAATCCTAACCCTAAATCTAAATTATAATGCTAAACCCAACCCTACTTCTTATTCTATCTCTAACTCTAACCCTATTCCTAAAGCTAACCCCAACCCTAGCCCTAATAATTTTGTTTTCCATATGGCACTGTGAATGCTACTAGCATATATATATTTCTAATAATATATATAAAAAAATATCAAGAGATATCCTTCTCGAGCCTCAAGAAGGAGATCTCTGGACAATTTTTTATATATATTATTAAAAAAAAATATATGCTAGTACATAAGAATTGTATTATAGTATAATTTTTCTTTATATTATAATATCTAATATATTACAATTTTTATATCATAATTCAAATATATTATAATAATATTAGTAAAATATTATAATATAATATAATTTTATAAAAAATATTTAGTTTGAATAATATAATTTAATATTGTTGAAATATATTATATTATATTATTATATTAGAAAAAAAATATATAATTTAATTACACTCTTTTAATAATTATTTGAATATAATATATTTTAATATTTATTAAAACATTAAATATCATATAAGCATAAAAGTTCAAATTATTAAAAACTTCATAAAGTTGGTAAATTTCTATAAAATGAAGGGTAAATGCATTTTAAAGTGAAGAGTAAATACATTTCACCCTGTCTTATCAAACAGTACTTAGATCTAACAAATAACGGAAATGGTACGCCTGCATAACATCCCGTGCAAGTGATGGCATGCAACATGCATCCATGCCCCGGTGCATTTTCAGCAGCGTCTATCATTCTTCCCCCATATTCAGTGTTCACTCGTGTTGTCCTATCATCATTCTAGAGACACCCTTTTAAATTGGGGACATCTAATTTTCTCCATTGTGATGTCCTTATAATGAGTTAGCATCTTACATCAAATGAAATTTGGATTTATCCATATCATCTTGTTCCTACGTGCTTGATTATGCTCCTAGATCTACCTTTACTATACTAGAGGTATCAAAATGCATTTTTTATCCTATCATGTGTGTTCGCATGCACTACCATGTTGTAAGAGCCACATAGGGGAAACCATGACTCCTCATATCACTTATTGTAGCTTTGGTTTTATTTATTTATTTATTATGTGTAGTGTAAATATGATTGTAACAAGGGGTATAATGTAAACATAATACAATAAAGCTCTTCAAAGATAAATAAATAAACAATTTAATAAATATAATAATTGAATATTGATAATATTTTAGATAGATGTAATTAACATGTCTATACTAGTTAGGTCATTTTGACATTTAAAATATTTTAATTTAATTATGTAAAGTAAAATTTTGTAGAAGAATACTCTAATTTATAATGAGAACATAAATATATTCAATCTTATTAAATATTTGGAATGTTTTAACATTAAAATAAATTATAATAAATTAAAATTAAAATGTTTATATATAAAAATAATATTTTTAAAATGAAATATTAATTTTAAAAAATATTAAGATAATTAAAATACATTTAAAAAATATTTAAAATAGATACAATTTAGAGAGAATGAACTATTTATTATGTAATTTTTCTATATCTAATATATCTTAAATATCATCATACATGTAAAATGGTTTTTTTTAAATGAATTCATTTATTAATTTATAATTAAAAAATATATTTTATCCAAAATTTAATATTCTTTTATATTAAAAGTTTTAAAATTTAAAGATTTTCCCAAAATCTCATAAATATAATTTTTATTTTATTTTAAGAAGTTAACTATTTTTGTAAGAAATTAGATATCTTGAATTATTGTTGTTCAAATTAAAAATTTAGAAATTAGAAAATAGTTTTAACAAAATTTATATTAAAGATATCAACATTTTAATATTCAAATTAAATTAATAGAAACAATTTTTTTAGAAGATTTTAATATTTTAATATTAAATATTTAAATATTCTTATTTTCAATTTTACTTTATATTAAATATTTAAAGAATTTAACCTAAATAACATCAACAAAATGTTGTGTGTATTTTATTTGACTAATTTACATAATATTAAAAAAAGTGTTATGCATATATTTAATTTAATCAATTTACTAATATGATTAGAAGGTGAGTTTTTATTAAAATTAAATATTAATTTCTTAACAATATTGACATAATTGATATGTTAATTAAAAAATGTATTCAAAATACAGTGAATACAATTTGAAAACATGCATTATTCGTTATCTATTTTTTTTAATATAATATAAATATTTATCTTAATATATTTAAAAGTACTATTTTAAAATATATTTTGAATGTATTCAATTATTAAAATATGAAATTTTATAAAATTAAATACATTCAATCATTAAAATATAAAACTTTATAAAAATTAAACTTATATTTTATTGTATAAAATTATTCTTGTGTATTTTTTAAAAATTTAAATATTTACAAGAAATCTTATAGAAAATATTTAAAATTTTATTTTAAAATTGAACATTGTTTATCAATAATCAAATTAAAAATTTATGAATAAAATTATATTTTTATCAAAATTTAAACATTAATTTGTATTGAAACTATCAAATTTTATAAAAATTACAATTGTGTTTTATTTAAAAGTTTTATATTGTTTCATATTAGAAAAGTTTAAATTTAAATTTTTATTTTAAACATTTGAATATTGTTTATCAAGTTATTTAATCAAATTAAAAAATTATAAATAAAATTTATTTTTATCAAAATTTAAACACTATTTTATATTAAAGATATTTTAAAATTTATATTTAAATTAATTTAATATAAACAACATTTAAGAGATTTAATATTTTTTATATTAAAATATTCATATATTTGTATGAAAATATTCATATATTTATCCATTAAAATGAAAATTATAACTTTTATCAAATCTTAGCGATATTTTAAATATTTTTACCCTTTAAGAATGATTATTTTAATATATTCAATTATTGATTTTAGTGTAAACACGGAGGAAGGGACGTAATTTGTGCTCAAAAATCAAAAAAGTTACGGCTGCCAGTTACGGTTCTATTTGATTTATGTAGTATATATAATAAATAAAACCATAAAGATATTTGTACAATCCATATTAATTTTTATTTATTTCTTATATATAAAATAAAATTTAAAACATTATTAAAAAATAACTATTATAAAAAAAAATTAACATGAACTCGTCTTCAATTATTAATCAATGAAATTAAATATAAAAAAATTACATCTTAAAAATAAAATTTATAAACACATTACAAGTTAAAATGAAATAGAAAGAAGATTAAAAAAAACGCTTAAGGCAATAAATGGGGAGAGCATGGCGTGAATTGCCACTAAGTACTGTGTAGTCAAAGTAAATACGGATGGCAGAGTTAGGGAGACAAAGTTACAGAAGGCCGAAAATACACGAATGGCGAGAAAATCAAGGAAGACAACATCCATCCATGCCCCATCCATGCCCCATCCATGCCCCGGTGCATTCCTGGGGCTGGATAGACATTGCCCTATCCTTTGTGCTTTGGTGGATGCCCATGCCCTGTTCCAAAGCCTTCATTTCACACAAGCAGGGAGAATTGTGGAGTCTGAATGGTTGCCTACAGCTGCTACCTACTACGAAAGTGACACGCTTTAATTTTCGTCACATAAACCCTAGCAGGAAAATGCCAGCCAATTCTAAGCATACGTACCCGCTTGCCAGTAGTATTAAAGGTGCGCCAGAAAGTAATATCACCGTACAGTTTTGCCTGCAATGTTTCATAAAATGCAACTTGCAGAGGACACGTAAATTGCAATTTGCAGAGGCCGTGTAAAATGCAACTTGAAGTGCCGTATTCTTAAATAAAAGTTCGGCGGGACAATTAAAGGTCAGGATGACTTTAATCGTTGGCGAGGTTTATTGCTAATGATGAGCCGTCGATTAAACATTTGAGGTTGATCATCTTCATATTGGATACGCCGAAGCGTAAACCAGGGGAAACGTACCAGTAGCCGTTAGGGCTAACTTTGTGCATTTGTGCAGAGTGCAAAATAGGTCCGATTTCAAATTATTATTTTTGGGCTTCTTCGTAAGTGAGCTAGGACCTTAAAAAGAAAAATTTGGCTTCTGAGTATTTAAAACGTGCCTTCTGAAACCCGTAAAACAAAAAGTGCTCAAAAAGGGTGTTTTTAAACCTCTGTCCCTTACATCTTTACCACTTCGCCAGTACCTGTTTATATAGACAACCAATAAAAAACCACAAAAATTTAAGGTGTTTTCAATAGTTTTTCAATGTGTTTTAATTTTTTTGGTCAACTACACATTCAGTAGTGAACATATATTGGTGTAATTTGTAAATTTTTATTGGCATAATAAAAACAATGTAATGACTAAAATGTAAACGGTTATTGGGGGGTCAGGTGAACAAGGAGTAAACAACAATTGGATCATGAACGGCAATTGGGGGTTTTCCCCTAGACTAAAAGTGCTTCTAATGACGTTAGATTTTTGAGCTCCAAACAAGATTTTTGCACAATTTCACACGAATATATTAATTGCATGACAAGATTATAACAAGATTATTTTTCAGGTATTTGATAAGCGATGTCCGAAAGTGTCTACTTCGACGGCGTGCGTCTTTATCAATCAAATCTTTTCTCATTGGATTTTCCTGCAACAAAGTCGAGTGATGGACAGAAAATCAAGGAGGTTGATCTGTATGTTTAATGAATCTACCGCTTTTATTATCATAATGTTTAATGAATCTAGGTACTGCTTTTATTTCTGGTGAAGAAACACTTCAAAAGTATCGAAAATGTTAAAGTTTTTTTTTTAAATAGTTTTAAAATCTTTTTTATTGGAAATCGTTCTTACAATATACATAATAAATATAAACAATTTAAAATTAATATGTTATATTTTATTTAATATTGTGGAAGCAAAAAGTTTGTACTGTCAACAATTTATTATTATGTGTTTTTTCTTATTTGAACTTCCAGAGCTCATTTTGTCTACGGATGAAAGGCAACAAGAGAACCTGGTTGACACTGAAACGAATCTCAGCGATCCATCATTTTTCGCCATTCCCCATTCGTAAAAAAACCTCCCTTCTCACTGGAAAATAATCTTTGTACTGTGTCATCTGCAAAAGAACAAAAAAATACTTACGGCGAAGTATTAGATTTAGGGTTTTTTTTTTTTTTTCCTCTCTCGTGACCTATTTAGCCGCCCAAGATATTTTCAAAATGGAGCCCAAACTAATTAAATTTGAGCACATAAAATTTTGTTCTCAGTTGGGTGAGTGGTTTCTATTTTTATTAATGATTATCAAATGAAATTTGTGGGTCTATTGTTGATAATAATAATTGTATTGATGGGAGAAAAATGTCTAGCAAATAGCATAGTATAATTTTAGTTTAGATTAATATATATGGAGTAAGAGGGTTGCACGCGGCACCAAGATAACAAATTAAAAATATGCATATAACAAGGAAACAATATTTGAAGTCTGTGATTTTATAAATATTGTCTCTTCATTAAATTTTATTCAGAAATTAATGAATTGTGTTATTAAAATTGAGTGGACATACGTTTAATATATTGAAAATCTGAATACAGTAATGTGTTGGTTTTAATAACCATATTGATATATGTGAAATTAATGATGGTAATGTATTATTTTAATGATTAAATAAATTAAATAAATGAAATATGCATATATATACAATATTAAGAGAAACACGAATAATTTGAATGATAATCAAGTTACTAGACTCTTTTTAAATTGGAGCCCAAAATCATTAAATGCGTGTATATGAATTCCAATCACGTGAACATTAAATAAAGTGACGAAGTAGTGATGATATTTTTTCCATTTGTTTTGATGATAATACCAACATAATAGTTATTGCTATTATTATATTATTGATGTGAATTTTAAATCAAAATGTATATATTTTTCCTTCTATTGCTTAAGCATTAACAAGATAGTCGGGTAGTAAAAAAGTTATGTCATCCGCAAATATATCTACTATAGCCAATATAACTACTAGCAATGGCACCTTGTTGTGCAATGGGTACGTCGAAGAGTTGTGGAAGGTCAATCAGGAGGCGAGCTACAGGAAAAAGGTTTTAGAGTATCTTTATTAAAAATAAGAATAAGCGGTCCTAACAACATCAATGGTTTCCATATGTTCCCATTCTCATATTAATTGGAAGTTTTTGCAGACATAGAGATAAATACCGATAAGAACCCATCCACATCTGAAGTCGTTAGCCATTCTATCATTATTCACATTTATCATAATCGGACAAACTTCTCAACCGTTGATTTTAGAATTCCCCACGCCCTTTCACATAGTAAAACAAAAATTATTTATTATATATTTAAAACTAATTAATTATTATACTTTTTAAGGGAAAGGATGTCGTAATGTTAAAACTTAAATGTGCTCATTATAAGGGCCGTATTAATAGTTAATACATAAATAATAAATATAATATAATAATATAATACATAAAATAATGACAAATAATACATATTTATAGAATAATATAATAGTTAGTACATACAATTTAAAAAATAAATATAATAATATTATTCTACAATAAAAAAAAAATTTAAAAATTAATAATAATATTAAAATCATTTTCTAAATGACCTACCAATTGATCTCATACACTACACAAATGTGTGCAAAAAATAAACCAATTGTTTTCCTAATTGACCTTCCACACCTCTTTGGTGTA
The DNA here is from genome assembly GCA_007258455.2 of Sequoia sempervirens. NCBI lineage: Eukaryota > Viridiplantae > Streptophyta > Pinopsida > Cupressales > Cupressaceae > Sequoia > Sequoia sempervirens. The sequence continues at coordinate 35,241 of VDFB02290389.1, read as the reverse complement.
CCCATTACACAGGGTGCCATAGCTAGTATATATTATTTTGAATTTATTTATATCTTAATATATTTTATTTAAAATTTAATGTATTAAATATATATTTATTTTGACTGTTTTAATTTTATTTTTTTTAAATTACACCGAAGGCGTATCTTATTTGAAGAAGACAAAGCTAAAATTGCCAATCAATGATTAATATTCAGTCTGCCGACTATTAAATGAATCTCAACCGTTCATCATTTTTCGCCATTTTTTCAGTTGATTGTCATCAATTTTCACTGCTTTCCCCACCACTTTACGATAAGCTTTAAATTAAGCGAGAGCAGGTGTGAATGGTACCGCCGTATTTGAAGCACTATCATTTTGTCTCCCTCGCCATATGGGTATAGCTCGTTTAACCAACAAGGAAAGTTTTTCCAATCATGTCAATTGTATCAGCCATATTAGAGAGGAAAAAACATTTGTTTAACCATTTCTAGTTTTATAAATTTACTCGTGTTTTCCAAAACATATCGGAATACATTTTGTAAGACTATAGGTGAATGCTCTGACCATTTCCCGTAGTAATTAGTTTAATCCAGTCACAGTCACAAAGTCATGCTACTACTACATTGCGTCATGTGAATTATAACGCTTTGTAAGCAACTACCTAATAATGATAGCTATTACTGTTCAAAATTGGCCCATTAAATTTACCAAACCTTTCACATTGAAACCAAAATGGTAGTTTAGGATTTAAGAAATCTTCACACTTTGCCTAAAATAATGGTAAAGTATTTCAAATTTATTTTATATAGAAAATAAATAAGTGTATTTTAATGATTTGAAGTTTTTGAGAGTGTTTTTCTTTTAAATAATAGAAACATTTAGTGTACATGGAGTATGTTACTCAATAATTTCTTTAACATGATCGTATAATTAGAAATTAAAATAATTAAAAATTAAAATTTTCGTTAGATCTTAATAATGAACACATTTAGGTTTTAACATTGCGGCATCTTATTTTATTTTTTTATTTTTAAATAATTGTTTCCATTTATTTGAAAGAGTTATTTTATTTTTTAGAATTTATTTAATAACTAGCATAATTAATATATTTAACTTATATTTAATATATTTAAATTAGCATAAATTAGTTAAAAATTTTGATTATAATATTTGATTTATAATTTGTTTAAAGTAAAATTATATATATATATAATATAAAATTTGATTTATAAGTTTATTATATGAAATGTGGTTTATATTTTAATAATAATAAATAAATTATAAATAATTTAATTATACTTATTATTATATATTATATTTTAAAATAAAACTATTAATTACATAAAATGATTAAAATTTATAATTAATAATTATTATAGTTTTATATAGTACAAAAATAGATCAAAAATTTATCCTAATTGACTTTCCACACTTCTTCGGCGTACCCATTGCACACTAAGGTGTGATTGCTAGTTTAAATTTATTGTCTAATTTTTATATATTATACATTTTATATAATACAAGTTAAATTATATAATCTCAATATTGGATGCATCTCAAAAGGGATTGATATCGGTAGTCGCTACATACTCGATTATGCCAAGCCCTAGTAAGGGATTCTGCAAGAGCCTCCATCTAGCTCTTGGGTCACTTGGGACGATCCACTCCTAATGCCCCACTCCGTCCAAGACACCCAATCACTATGGGAGGGCTCTCTTGTCTCAAAACGGTCTCAATACTAGATGTCTCAAGAAAGAGATTGATAATGGTATATCCTTGTTGCAATGGTTTTTGGATTAGATTGTGTGAGTTTTTTGCATCTCCTCCAGAAACTGTTGCAACAACAATTGATATGGATTGTGGAAGGAAACTTGATATCATTAAATGGTCTCTCCTCTCATCCAACCATTTTTTTGAGTGGTTCACAATTATATAATTTTGTCGCTCTGCTCACCCATTATAACCCCCTCCCAACCTATTAATTAAGCATCAAATAAGTGTTGAACTACTTCAACTATACAATACATATATAAACATGCACACATATATTCATACATATACATATATATACATTATATGTATTATGTATACATGTCTATTTGTATATGTATATTTATATAAACATACACATACACATATATGTAAATACATATATATACATGTACATATGTATATGTATATATATAGACATGTAAATACATATATAGACATGTACATATGTATATGTATATGTATATGTATATATATATATGCCTGCATAAATAGATATATACATAATGGTCGACCATTGCTCAAGCTACACATCGCCCAAGTCCTAATGCATATCATAAGCTTGCACTATTTTAAGATGGCATCAAATCCATTTCCACAAGACGGCCATCACACCTCATGTAATACATAGATACATACATTATTCATATGCATTCATGTATATGCATACATATATATAAAAACATGCATATATAATATATGTACGTATATACATGCATACATATATATGTATACATATATATACATCTATACCATGGATCCCCCTTCCTAATGCATATTAACAGACCACAATGTTTCAACACATCTATACATAATGGTTGAGCATTGCCCAAGTTGTGAACCCCCCTTCCTAATGCATATTAATAGACCACAATGTTCCAACACAAATTGATTTAGCATCAAAGAAATGAGGATAATAGCAAATGTGTGTGCTACCACTGTTTCTAGTACCAAATATCGTAGAGATCTAGAAACAAGATTATCATCAAGTGTCCATTTCCTTTAATGAGGATAGATGATCTTGTCAATTACTTATGTGGCGTCAAACATTTCGATAAGATACATTAAAAAAGTGGATATCATTCAATGAGTGGACATCATCAAATCAAAACCAAAGAAGCAAATGAGTGTAAGACTACATTTTAGAAGAAAGAGGATTTGTATCGATAGTTGATTATTTGAATCCACAAATATACATAGTAATTTTATGATGATAATAAAGTGTAAAAAATATATATTGGTAAATTTATTGTTGTATAATGGATGGGATTTTGATTTTCAAGAAAACTAAATGACATCTAAAATTATGGTATTTTTATTCATGTTGAAGTCCTTAATTATGTATTCAAAGGAAATGCCTCTTCTTGGGGAATTTCCTATTAAGGCATTGTAAGTGATGAGAACATCATGAATGATGTACATCCATGCCTTGAGACGAGACATGGATCTCCCGAGCACCTTTACATTTAGACAGGTTTTGAAAGGGTCTACATAAGATAAAACTCTTGATTATGTGGTATCTACATGTAGTTCAACTCTTATTTAAATTCACTTAATGATATTAAGTCATTCCTTGCGCAAGGAGATGAGTGGAACTTTGGTGTTGAATCCTTGGAAGATGTTTTCATTTACACTAAAAGACAAGAATAATATTTGGAGGATATCAAATTAGTAGTACAAAGGTTGAGAGAATAATAATGAAGTATTTAAGACTCACTAATATTTATTGTGACCATCATAACTAAGGTTGAGAGAACAATAATGAAAGTTTTTAAGCTCCTAATATACTTCACGAAAAAAGTACAATGTATTTACATAATTATTTGTCTTGTTGTCAAAGCCAAAGCTCAAAGGTCACGCTCCACTTTAATGGAACGAAACATAATTGGAGAAACATCTATAGGAAAGGTAAGCAGAAAACCTTACAATGGAAATGTGCACTAATTTTTAATTGGATTTAGTGAAGATTAATTAAATAAAACAAGTTTAGGGAACCTTGTTTATTTAATTAATTTAGAAGAAAGTGTTTTCGATTTGGAGGATTAGAGAAGGGTGAACAATATAAATAAATTGAGAATTTATTTATACATAGTTGGAATATTAATCAAATAGCTAGTATTTAATTAATTAAAGGTGATGACCATTTTTAGGTGTATACAATTATTTCATGGAATGTGAGGGATATGAATAGCGCCCCTAGACAACAGGTTATTCATGAGATGATTGGTTCTCATTATCCCAATATTGTCTTTCTTCAAGAAACTAAATTGTCAATGGATGGTATGTCAAATAGAGCTCCTAGCATCTGGACTCGTGGCTCTCGTCAGTGTGTTGGGGCTCATGGTAATTTTGGTGGTGTGGCTTGTTTTTGAGATCCAAGGAAGGTTGTTCCTCTTTGGTGGATCTCGAGATGCTCTTCTATTTCTATGGTTGTTTTTAGTTTGGATTATGATGAAATTTGTCTTTTTCACTAATGTTTATGCTCCTACTTATCTTCTTGGCAAATCTAAAATTTGGTCTCATGTTAGATACATTCAATATTTGGCTTCCTTTCTTCCTTGGGTCGTGGTAGGTGAATTTAATTTTGTTTCTTACTTGGAGGAAAAAAGAGGTGGCATTGTCAGGTTTAATCCTTCAGCTAACCTTCTAAGGGACAACATAGATCTATTGAATTTAGTTGATGTGAAACCAAATAATGGCATCTTCACTTGGAACTAAAATAAAGAAAAATGGAACCCTAGGTCTAATGTGTAAACCTAGGATTCAATTTTTTGTTGTTGATGTTGTGGGGGTGTCTTTTTTTATTGTTTCATTAAGATGGAGATCAACAAGGTGTATAAATTGACTTTCAAACATGAAGGTGAGCCAATCAGACCTATATCTGCATCTTATTGAGCCTTGGAATGGATTGGAATTGATTGAAATTGATTAACCTAATTAAACTTTATGCCCTAATATACAAAAAGCGAGATCCCAACAATTAACAGACTAAAAGAAAGAATTACCGATAGATAGATGGGAAGGGCATGGGATTGTGTACCAGTCCTGAAAAGTTGTTGTTGGTTTGAATATAGGGACAAAGTCACCCTGGGATGTATGGGTCCTTGTAGGCTTCTTATGCTTTGTTTTTGTAGTCCTCTGATGGAAAATTTGAGACCTTCGTTTTTGCTTGCAAAGATGTCGAATCACTCTCAAATAATTCTATAGGTGAGTTTTCGTGAGTTGACAAGATGTAGGGCTTCAATTGCAACAATGAACAATTTATCTTTAAGCTTCCTTTAATCATCTCCAAACCTGAAATTTGCACATTCACAAGGGGAATAAATGTCGTGTCATTTAAAGGCTTTCCTTGGTCAAACCCCATGTTAGTGTTTCCACTTCCATAATGGCAATCTCAATGATGAAAATGGATAATTGATAGGAAGGAATGATGAATCAACAAAGTCTCGCTCTCTCCTTGAAATCATTCGAGGCATAAATGGAGCATATGCCAAAAACATTGTTATTGAAATTAATAGTAACCCACACCGCTCTGTTACAGGGGGAAAGCCCATTGCCAGTGATATAATTCTCCCATCTCTTGTTGATCAGAAGGGAAACCCCACCCCTACCCCTAGGGTGGTTAGTATAAAACTTGATGGCATCTTTCCATAGAAAATTGAGATTGGTATCCAGAGCGTACCCAATGGCTTTAATCTCTTGCAGCATCAGAAAATCCATGGATTTACAGGTATCAAGATACCGTTTAATGACCCATCTTCTGTCAGGGGATTCAAGCCCCCTAATATTCCATGAAGTGCAATTCATAAGGAAACATACGGGGGGGAGCAATTTTCAGTGGACCCCAAAATTGGGGTCGAAACACTATTATGGATATCTCCTAGCAATTTTCTGGAGGGTTTCTTATTTTTGGAGCCTAAAGGTCTCCCCTGACGTTTAGATGTGGGGAAAGCATCTTTTAGCTCATCATCATTATCTGAATCATCAGGGGACAGGATATCCAAGTCCATGGTATGCTTCGAAGGGTGTAAAGCAGAAACAAAGGAGTAATTGCTGGCAGGGATGACTTCAAGCAAGCAGTCATCACCAAGCTCACGAAAGATTTTAGGGGGGAAGCTCTAGGGAGGAGCCGGATCAGAGCACTTGACAGAGAAGTCCATGAGGGTCAAGCAAGAGGGAGAGGAGCTACTTTGGATTTCTTTGGAGGCAGTCAGGATGGAGCTGTTCGAGATGGAGGTAAGCTGAGGACATAAGGACAGGGAGCCCTCTAGAGAGGTGTTAGATTGTTTATTGGTCATTCGTCTGCGCTTGTTGGAGGTTTTGGCCAAGGTTAGGGGCCCGACATTTTGAGCAACATTCACAAGGGGTAAAGATTCAATCGGGAGAAAAGTAGGGGAAAGGACAAGAGAGGTGGACGGGGTGGTGGAGGCCAGCGGGGGTGAGGGATTAGCGGGCGCAACAACAAGAGGGGTTTTGTTCACCAAGGAGTCTGAGTTAGGGTTAACAGCTTCTGATGAGTTTTGGAGAGGCGAAGGCTTAGACGGCATGGGTTTTTTCTTAAGGATGGGGCAGTCCTTCCTCAGATGCCCTTCTCTTCTACACAAAAAGCAAGCATTCAGACCCCCGAGAATATCAATGGGGCAAGAGAAATTGTCATTAGAAATACATATGTTAATCTCAGACGGAATTTCATAACCCAGATTCAACGAGATAAGTATTATGGCATCCATATGAGGGACCAATCTGACAGTGTCATCCATTCGGATGACTTTGCCAAGTGGTTCAAGCAGTTGAGGGAGGAAACGCCATAGAAATGGCGGGATTTGTTTGACCAAAATCCAACGAGGGGCTGAGAGCGCAAGGACTTCCTCATGTATGGCCTTAGGAGACCAAGCCAGGGCGCGAAAGGAGGTAGAGCCCACGGTCCAGTATTGTTTTTTAAGAATTTCAGCTTGGGCTTCATGATTAGCGAAAAAAATAACAAATAACCCTTTTTGTATCTGTCTACAAAATGAAATATGAAAACCAAGCTTCATGTTCCAATAGTTATGGAACCAATCATCAAGAAATTTTCTGGAAGGACATTTATCCACTTCAATAGTAGAGAAGAAAATAGCAGAATTCCGTAGCCTATTTTTTTCCCTACCAGTTTCAACTAGCATTTCTGGATTAGGAGAAACAGAGAAAGGTAAGGGAGCAACCCCAATGTTCTTACCGGATTCGCAGGCTTCATTAGGATTCGATAGGGTAAACCTTGCGCTCGCGTTGATGGTGATACCAGACTTAGCCACCGCCTTGGAGAATGATTTGGGTCTTGAATGCGAAGGGTTATTATTGGGATTATCTATGCAAGGAGAGTCAGAAGCCATAGATGCCCTAGGCACATCCGAGGAGGAAATAGGGGGTACGGCCTCTGCCGAACGGCAGAGGGAAGAGGAGGAGGATGCATTCATCATAAATGCATTTAAAAGAACTAACTAAAAAGGAGCGAGCACACCTGTTAAGTCGCCGCCGCCGAGGCAAGGCAGATGCCAGCCACTGTATTTCGCCAAATTTCAAGGAGCGCCAAAATTTTTCCCTTCACCGAGCTAATTTTATTGTTGTATATTTAAATTTATAAAATAATATTATCTAAATATATTATAAAATATTTAATAAATGATTTTTTTAATTTTATTAATTATCAATTAAATAATTTTAATATAAAAAATTTAAATTTTCAATTAAGAATAAAAAATTTAGGTCAAATAAATAAATAACATGTTTGAATTTTTAACTTTTGTATTAATAATATTATTAAAAATATAAATAATTCTTGATCATTGATCTAAATAAATCTAATGTTTGAGGAATGGTGACAAAGGCTTTGAAGGCCTACACGAGCTAGGGGAAACCCTAGCCACATTTTTTTACTATTGTGTGTGCATAGGGGCAAGGGGGTGGTGGGGGGTGTGTGTTTAAGGGTGGTCTGGTGTGTTGTGTGCCTGGGTTGGGAGCAACATTCCTTGGTGTGGCATGGAGTGGCTTTTCTATTGTTGTTTCATTGGGTTTTCATTCCTTTTTAGCTGTGTGAAGTGGATTTTTAGGTGCTCTTTCTACCACCATGGTGATCCCTGAGTTTGGTATTCTCCAGAGGTGTGGATCTAGCAAATCCTTCTTCCTCTCTACATGCAAAGGCCATGGATCATTTAAACAAAAAATTGACTGGTGAAGATTCTCCATCAGAGAAAGGATTACCCAAAATCAAGAAAGTGAATGGTTGTTTGGAGAGATGCCAAAGAGTGTCCTATCTTGGTGATTCAACCGGTTTATCTCAGAGGATGTTGCTTACATGAGAAATCATGCTCTAATTTGTAAATTCACGGGGATTTGACTTTCTTTTCTAGTTTTAGAATCTTGGGCTCGATGAATTTGGAACCCCAAAGGTGATATGGAGCTAATGATGGTTGCCAACAATTACTTTATGGTTGTGTTTACATGCATGGCAGACAAAAATAAAGCTTTTGAAGGTGGATCTTATTTTTATTATTAGGTTGGGCTCTTCATGAAACTTTGACATGTGGGATTCAATTTGGTTGGGGAGCTCCCTACAAGGGTCCATGTTTGGGTTCGTCTTCCATGACTTCCACTGGAGTTTTAGAGAAGTGGCATTCTACATATGATTGTTCTTTTGCTTGGTAAATCAGTTGGTTCAACTCAACAAACTCTGGATAGAAAGGTAATTTCATATGTTTGTATCTATGTTGAAATTGATTTAAATAACTCTTTGCCAAATTTTGTGGAAATATGATTGGATCCTCTTCTTGGATTCAACAAATCAACTATGAAACCCTTCCTTTTAGATGTCAATTATGTCATGAGTATGGGCATCTGCAAAAGAAATTCCCTCGGTTCAATTAGGCAGTTGATGCAACTAATGTTACTTCCAACTTTGTTCCTAAGAATGATAAAGGGAAGGCCCCTATGTTTGACAGGGCGACACATCAAGAGGGCTTTATCCTGGTAAAGGCTCACAATAAGGGGAGAGGGCAGAAGAGAACCCTTAAGGATAGACAAAATGATGGGATATTTAATTAGTTTAATGTTTTAGAGGACCTAGTTCAAGAAGAGGGGATTCCAGTTGAGTTGCCTTTGGTGTTAGGTCCTTAGGAGTGGCTTTGTTGGAAGATAGAGAGAATGATAATCAAAATTTTCCTTTGGTGGATTTGCAAGATGGTCATATGAATTTAGATTTACCCTCCTGGATACCAATTGTATTAGAACCAAGTGGTTCTTTAGTCTTGAAGGATGTTGGAGCCTTGGTTGATCAAGTTCCTTCTCAAGCAAAGGAGGCTATGGATTCTAGGAAAAGTAGTGGGGCTATGCATACCTTGGGTCTATAACAAAAGCCCCTTAAAAAGGAGCCTCTAGAGAAATCGTCTAAGGTGGGATGCAAGAAATACTTGGAGAAGGTTAAATTAATTAGTGAGACACTGGTGGATTTTGGGTTAGTTAAAACCATTGACTCCCACTTCTCCCAATCTCATAAATGATTGTTATTGTGTGTGTGTGAAATGTGCAAAGTTATTATCAACACAAACCTTAATGAAATGATTTATATTGAAAGATTCAAAGCAAAGTAAACTATTCTAAATTGCAATAAAGATAAATCTTCCAAGAATGTCTCATTGTCCTCTATTCTTAAATGATTATTTTTAACCTTTTTGGCCCTCAGATTTCTATGTGCACAAAGGCTATTAGAATGACACCTAAGAAACGAGATTAGTATTCAACATGCAAGCCAACTATATGCCTGCATGAAACTATGTGGAAACAATGATGATGAATGCCATGATGAATGGAGGATGATATTGATGATAAATGATCAAGTGGAGGTGGATGTTATGGTATTGAACATGATGATCTATATATGATTCTACATATGCTCAAATGCAAACTAACAATGACTAAGATGATACTCCATATGCTCAAATGAAAACTTAAAATGAACTAATCTAAAATGCAACTATGATGCAAAATGGATGATAAAATGCAACTATGATGCAATATGTTAATCTAAGATCTAAATATGATGCAAAACATGATATAAAAACTAGCTATAAGACTCCAAGAATGCTCCAAGCTCCAATGATAAACTTTTATGATAACTTTACTTCAAATGTGGATATCAAAATACAAGGCACAAGGGTTGTATTTATAGCCTTTTCCAAGCATATAGTGAGGTGGCAATAATCAACTGTCCAGATCAAATAAGAAGAATGGATGGTGAAGATGAAAAGAATAAAGATGTTGTCCCCTTGACCAAAGACAACATTCCATGTGCATGGAAGAATCTCTTGACCAATGGGAAACATGCCATTTGGATGGAAGATTCAAGTGTGGGAAGAGAAGACCATGTGCTTCCAAAATTGGTGGAAGTGTGGGAGGAATAAATCATGTGCTCCAAAGGTGGGTGGAAGTGTGGGAAGAATAAGTCATGTGCTCCAAAATTGTTGGAAGTGTGAGAGGAAATGAGCCATGTGCTTTTTGAAATGAGTTGAAGATAATTCTAATTAAAAAATTAGAGTTATTTATTTTCATGTGACCTTGGTGAGGTGGCACAAAAAATTGTAGAAATGTGCACTAATTTTTAATTGGATTTAGTGAAGATTAATTAAATAAAACAAGTTTAGGGAACCTTGTTTATTTAATTAATTTAGAAGAAAGTGTTTTCGATTTGGAGGATTAGAGAAGGGTGAACAATATAAATAAATTGAGAATTTATTTATACATAGTTGGAATATTAATCAAATAGCTAGTATTTAATTAATTAAAGGTGATGACCATTTTTAGGTGTATACAATTATTTCATGGAATGTGAGGGATATGAATAGCGCCCCTAGACAACAGGTTATTCATGAGATGATTGGTTCTCATTATCCCAATATTGTCTTTCTTCAAGAAACTAAATTGTCAATGGATGGTATGTCAAATAGAGCTCCTAGCATCTGGACTCGTGGCTCTCGTCAGTGTGTTGGGGCTCATGGTAATTTTGGTGGTGTGGCTTGTTTTTGAGATCCAAGGAAGGTTGTTCCTCTTTGGTGGATCTCGAGATGCTCTTCTATTTCTATGGTTGTTTTTAGTTTGGATTATGATGAAATTTGTCTTTTTCACTAATGTTTATGCTCCTACTTATCTTCTTGGCAAATCTAAAATTTGGTCTCATGTTAGATACATTCAATATTTGGCTTCCTTTCTTCCTTGGGTCGTGGTAGGTGAATTTAATTTTGTTTCTTACTTGGAGGAAAAAAGAGGTGGCATTGTCAGGTTTAATCCTTCATCTAACCTTCTAAGGGACAACATAGATCTATTGAATTTAGTTGATGTGAAACCAAATAATGGCATCTTCACTTGGAACTAAAATAAAGAAAAATGGAACCCTATGTCTAATGTGTAAACCTAGGATTCAATTTTTTGTTGTTGATGTTGTGGGGGTGTCTTTTTTTATTGTTTCATTAAGATGGAGATCAACAAGGTGTATAAATTGACTTTCAAACATGAAGGTGAGCCAATCAGACCTATATCTGCATCTTATTGAGCCTTGGAATGGATTGGAATTGATTGAAATTGATTAACCTAATTAAACTTTATGCCCTAATATACAAAAAGCGAGATCCCAACAATTAACAGACTAAAAGAAAGAATTACCGATAGATAGATGGGAAGGGCATGGGATTGTGTACCAGTCCTGAAAAGTTGTTGTTGGTTTGAATATAGGGACAAAGTCACCCTGGGATGTATGGGTCCTTGTAGGCTTCTTATGCTTTGTTTTTGTAGTCCTCTGATGGAAAATTTGAGACCTTCGTTTTTGCTTGCAAAGATGTCGAATCACTCTCAAATAATTCTATAGGTGAGTTTTCGTGAGTTGACAAGATGTAGGGCTTCAATTGCAACAATGAACAATTTATCTTTAAGCTTCCTTTAATCCTCTCCAAACCTGAAATTTGCACATTCACAAGGGGAATAAATGTCATGTCATTTAGGGGCTTTCCTTGGTCAAACCCCATGTTAGTGTTTCCACTTCCATAATGGCAATCTCAATGATGAAAATGGATAATTGATAGGAAGGAATGATGAATCAACAAAGTGTTGCCGACTATTAAATGAATCTCAACCGTTCATCATTTTTCGCCATTTTTTCAGTTGATTGTCATCAATTTTCACTGCTTTCCCCACCACTTTACGATAAGCTTTAAATTAAGCGAGAGCAGGTGTGAATGGTACCGCCGTATTTGAAGCACTATCATTTTGTCTCCCTCGCCATATGGGTATAGCTCGTTTAACCAACAAGGAAAGTTTTTCCAATCATGTCAATTGTATCAGCCATATTAGAGAGGAAAAAACATTTGTTTAACCATTTCTAGTTTTATAAATTTACTCGTGTTTTCCAAAACATATCGGAATACATTTTGTAAGACTATAGGTGAATGCTCTGACCATTTCCCGTAGTAATTAGTTTAATCCAGTCACAGTCACAAAGTCATGCTACTACTACATTGCGTCATGTGAATTATAACGCTTTGTAAGCAACTACCTAATAATGATAGCTATTACTGTTCAAAATTGGCCCATTAAATTTACCAAACCTTTCACATTGAAACCAAAATGGTAGTTTAAGATTTAAGAAATCTTCACACTTTGCCTAAAATAATGGTAAAGTATTTCAAATTTATTTTATATAGAAAATAAATAAGTGTATTTTAATGATTTGAAGTTTTTGAGAGTGTTTTTCTTTTAAATAATAGAAACATTTAGTGTACATGGAGTATGTTACTCAATAATTTCTTTAACATGATCGTATAATTAGAAATTAAAATAATTAAAAATTAAAATTTTCGTTAGATCTTAATAATGAACACATTTAGGTTTTAACATTACGGCATCTTATTTTATTTTTTTATTTTTAAATAATTGTTTCCATTTATTTGAAAGAGTTATTTTATTTTTTAGAATTTATTTAATAACTAGCATAATTAATATATTTAACTTATATTTAATATATTTAAATTAGCATAAATTAGTTAAAAATTTTGATTATAATATTTGATTTATAATTTGTTTAAAGTAAAATTATATATATATATAATATAAAATTTGATTTATAAGTTTATTATATGAAATGTGGTTTATATTTTAATAATAATAAATAAATTATAAATAATTTAATTATACTTATTATTATATATTATATTTTAAAATAAAACTATTAATTACATAAAATGATTAAAATTTATAATTAATAATTATTATAGTTTTATATAGTACAAAAATAGATCAAAAATTTATCCTAATTGACTTTCCACACTTCTTCGGCGTACCCATTGCACACTAAGGTGTGATTGCTAGTTTAAATTTATTGTCTAATTTTTATATATTATACATTTTATATAATACAAGTTAAATTATATAATCTCAATATTGGATGCATCTCAAAAGGGATTGATATCGGTAGTCGCTACATACTCGATTATGCCAAGCCCTAGTAAGGGATTCTGCAAGAGCCTCCATCTAGCTCTTGGGTCACTTGGGACGATCCACTCCTAATGCCCCACTCCGTCCAAGACACCCAATCACTATGGGAGGGCTCTCTTGTCTCAAAACGGTCTCAATACTAGATGTCTCAAGAAAGAGATTGATAATGGTATATCCTTGTTGCAATGGTTTTTGGATTAGATTGTGTGAGTTTTTTGCATCTCCTCCAGAAACTGTTGCAACAACAATTGATATGGATTGTGGAAGGAAACTTGATATCATTAAATGGTCTCTCCTCTCATCCAACCATTTTTTTGAGTGGTTCACAATTATATAATTTTGTCGCTCTGCTCACCCATTATAACCCCCTCCCAACCTATTAATTAAGCATCAAATAAGTGTTGAACTACTTCAACTATACAATACATATATAAACATGCACACATATATTCATACATATACATATATATACATTATATGTATTATGTATACATGTCTATTTGTATATGTATATTTATATAAACATACACATACACATATATGTAAATACATATATAGACATGTACATATGTATATGTATATATATAGACATGTAAATACATATATAGACATGTACATATGTATATGTATATGTATATGTATATGTATATATATATATATATGCCTGCATAAATAGATATATACATAATGGTCGACCATTGCTCAAGCTACACATCGCCCAAGTCCTAATGCATATCATAAGCTTGCACTATTTTAAGATGGCATCAAATCCATTTCCACAAGACGGCCATCACACCTCATGTAATACATAGATACATACATTATTCATATGCATTCATGTATATGCATACATATATATAAAAACATGCATATATAATATATGTACGTATATACATGCATACATATATATGTATACATATATATACATCTATACCATGGATCCCCCTTCCTAATGCATATTAACAGACCACAATGTTTCAACACATCTATACATAATGGTTGAGCATTGCCCAAGTTGTGAACCCCCCTTCCTAATGCATATTAATAGACCACAATGTTCCAACACAAATTGATTTAGCATCAAAGAAATGAGGATAATAGCAAATGTGTGTGCTACCACTGTTTCTAGTACCAAATATCGTAGAGATCTAGAAACAAGATTATCATCAAGTGTCCATTTCCTTTAATGAGGATAGATGATCTTGTCAATTACTTATGTGGCGTCAAACATTTCGATAAGATACATTAAAAAAGTGGATATCATTCAATGAGTGGACATCATCAAATCAAAACCAAAGAAGCAAATGAGTGTAAGACTACATTTTAGAAGAAAGAGGATTTGTATCGATAGTTGATTATTTGAATCCACAAATATACATAGTAATTTTATGATGATAATAAAGTGTAAAAAATATATATTGGTAAATTTATTGTTGTATAATGGATGGGATTTTGATTTTCAAGAAAACTAAATGACATCTAAAATTATGGTATTTTTATTCATGTTGAAGTCCTTAATTATGTATTCAAAGGAAATGCCTCTTCTTGGGGAATTTCCTATTAAGGCATTGTAAGTGATGAGAACATCATGAATGATGTACATCCATGCCTTGAGACGAGACATGGATCTCCCGAGCACCTTTACATTTAGACAGGTTTTGAAAGGGTCTACATAAGATAAAACTCTTGATTATGTGGTATCTACATGTAGTTCAACTCTTATTTAAATTCACTTAATGATATTAAGTCATTCCTTGCGCAAGGAGATGAGTGGAACTTTGGTGTTGAATCCTTGGAAGATGTTTTCATTTACACTAAAAGACAAGAATAATATTTGGAGGATATCAAATTAGTAGTACAAAGGTTGAGAGAATAATAATGAAGTATTTAAGACTCACTAATATTTATTGTGACCATCATAACTAAGGTTGAGAGAACAATAATGAAAGTTTTTAAGCTCCTAATATACTTCACGAAAAAAGTACAATGTATTTACATAATTATTTGTCTTGTTGTCAAAGCCAAAGCTCAAAGGTCACGCTCCACTTTAATGGAACGAAACATAATTGGAGAAACATCTATAGGAAAGCGTGCTGTAAAAACCAAGTATAAATGGAAATGTGCACTAATTTTTAATTGGATTTAGTGAAGATTAATTAAATAAAACAAGTTTCGGGAACCTTGTTTATTTAATTAATTTAGAAGAAAGTGTTTTCGATTTGGAGGATTAGAGAAGGGTGAACAATATAAATAAATTGAGAATTTATTTATACATAGTTGGAATATTAATCAAATAGCTAGTATTTAATTAATTAAAGGTGATGACCATTTTTAGGTGTATACAATTATTTCATGGAATGTGAGGGATATGAATAGCGCCCCTAGACAACAAGTTATTCATGAGATGATTGGTTCTCATTATCCCAATATTGTCTTTCTTCAAGAAACTAAATTGTCAATGGATGGTATGTCAAATAGAGCTCCTAGCATCTGGACTCGTGGCTCTCGTCAGTGTGTTGGGGCTCATGGTAATTTTGGTGGTGTGGCTTGTTTTTGAGATCCAAGGAAGGTTGTTCCTCTTTGGTGGATCTCGAGATGCTCTTCTATTTCTATGGTTGTTTTTAGTTTGGATTATGATGAAATCGGTCTTTTCACTAATGTTTATGCTCCTACTCTATCTTCTTGGAAAATCTGTTCTGGTCTCATGTTAGATACATTCAATACTAATACCTTTCTTCCTGGGTCGTGGTAGGTGAATTTAATTTTGTTTCTACTTGAGGAAAAAAGAGGTGGCATTGTCAGTTTAATCCTTCAGCAAATAACCTTCTAAGGACAACATAGATCTATTGAATTTAGCTGATGAAACCAAATAATGGCATCTTCACTTGGAACTAAAATAAAGAAAATGGAACCCACGCCTAATGTAAACCTAGGATTCAATTTTTGCTGTTGATGTTGTGGGGTGTCTTTTATTGTTTCCATTAAGATGGAGATCAACAAGGTGTATAAATTGACTTTCAAACATGAAGGTGAGCCAATCAGACCTATATCTGCATCTTATTGAGCCTTGGAATGGATTGGAATTGATTGAAATTGATTAACCTAATTAAACTTTATGCCCTAATATACAAAAAGCGAGATCCCAACAATTAACAGACTAAAACAAAGAATTACCGATAGATAGATGGGAAGGGCATGGGATTGTGTACCAGTCCTGAAAAGTTGTTGTTGGTTTGAATATAGGGACAAAGTCACCCTGGGATGTATGGGTCCTTGTAGGCTTCTTATGCTTTGTTTTTGTAGTCCTCTGATGGAAAATTTGAGACCTTCGTTTTTGCTTGCAAAGATGTCGAATCACTCTCAAATAATTCTATAGGTGAGTTTTCGTGAGTTGACAAGATGTAGGGCTTCAATTGCAACAATGAACAATTTATCTTTAAGCTTCCTTTAATCCTCTCCAAACCTGAAATTTGCACATTCACAAGGGGAATAAATGTCGTGTCATTTAGGGGCTTTCCTTGGTCAAATCCCATGTTAGTGTTTCCACTTCCATAATGGCAATCTCAATGATGAAAATGGATAATTGATAGGAAGGGATAATTGATAGGAAGGAATGATGAATCAACAAAGTCTCGCTCTCTCCTTGAAATCATTCGAGGCATAAATGGAGCATATGCCAAAAACATTGTTATTGAAATTAATAGTAACCCACACCGCTCTGTTACAGGGGGAAAGCCCATTGCCAGTGATATAATTCTCCCATCTCTTGTTGATCAGAAGGGAAACCCCACCCCTACCCCTAGGGTGGTTAGTATAAAACTTGATGGCATCTTTCCATAGAAAATTGAGATTGGTATCCAGAGCGTACCCAATGGCTTTAATCTCTTGCAGCATCAGAAAATCCATGGATTTACAGGTATCAAGATACCGTTTAATGACCCATCTTCTGTCAGGGGATTCAAGCCCCCTAATATTCCATGAAGTGCAATTCATAAGGAAACATACGGGGGGGAGCAATTTTCAGTGGACCCCAAAATTGGGGTCGAAACACTATTATGGATATCTCCTAGCAATTTTCTGGAGGGTTTCTTATTTTTGGAGCCTAAAGGTCTCCCCTGACGTTTAGATGTGGGGAAAGCATCTTTTAGCTCATCATCATTATCTGAATCATCAGGGGACAGGATATCCAAGTCCATGGTATGCTTCGAAGGGTGTAAAGCAGAAACAAAGGAGTAATTGCTGGCAGGGATGACTTCAAGCAAGCAGTCATCACCAAGCTCACGAAAGATTTTAGGGGGGAAGCTCTAGGGAGGAGCCGGATCAGAGCACTTGACAGAGAAGTCCATGAGGGTCAAGCAAGAGGGAGAGGAGCTACTTTGGATTTCTTTGGAGGCAGTCAGGATGGAGCTGTTCGAGATGGAGGTAAGCTGAGGACATAAGGACAGGGAGCCCTCTAGAGAGGTGTTAGATTGTTTATTGGTCATTCGTCTGCGCTTGTTGGAGGTTTTGGCCAAGGTTAGGGGCCCGACATTTTGAGCAACATTCACAAGGGGTAAAGATTCAATCGGGAGAAAAGTAGGGGAAAGGACAAGAGAGGTGGACGGGGTGGTGGAGGCCAGCGGGGGTGAGGGATTAGCGGGCGCAACAACAAGAGGGGTTTTGTTCACCAAGGAGTCTGAGTTAGGGTTAACAGCTTCTGATGAGTTTTGGAGAGGCGAAGGCTTAGACGGCATGGGTTTTTTCTTAAGGATGGGGCAGTCCTTCCTCAGATGCCCTTCTCTTCTACACAAAAAGCAAGCATTCAGACCCCCGAGAATATCAATGGGGCAAGAGAAATTGTCATTAGAAATACATATGTTAATCTCAGACGGAATTTCATAACCCAGATTCAACGAGATAAGTATTATGGCATCCATATGAGGGACCAATCTGACAGTGTCATCCATTCGGATGACTTTGCCAAGTGGTTCAAGCAGTTGAGGGAGGAAACGCCATAGAAATGGCGGGATTTGTTTGACCAAAATCCAACGAGGGGCTGAGAGCGCAAGGACTTCCTCATGTATGGCCTTAGGAGACCAAGCCAGGGCGCGAAAGGAGGTAGAGCCCACGGTCCAGTATTGTTTTTTAAGAATTTCAGCTTGGGCTTCATGATTAGCGAAAAAAATAACAAATAACCCTTTTTGTATCTGTCTACAAAATGAAATATGAAAACCAAGCTTCATGTTCCAATAGTTATGGAACCAATCATCAAGAAATTTTCTGGAAGGACATTTATCCACTTCAATAGTAGAGAAGAAAATAGCAGAATTCCGTAGCCTATTTTTTTCCCTACCAGTTTCAACTAGCATTTCTGGATTAGGAGAAACAGAGAAAGGTAAGGGAGCAACCCCAATGTTCTTACCGGATTCGCAGGCTTCATTAGGATTCGATAGGGTAAACCTTGCGCTCGCGTTGATGGTGATACCAGACTTAGCCACCGCCTTGGAGAATGATTTGGGTCTTGAATGCGAAGGGTTATTATTGGGATTATCTATGCAAGGAGAGTCAGAAGCCATAGATGCCCTAGGCACATCCGAGGAGGAAATAGGGGGTACGGCCTCTGCCGAACGGCAGAGGGAAGAGGAGGAGGATGCATTCATCATAAATGCATTTAAAAGAACTAACTAAAAAGGAGCGAGCACACCTGTTAAGTCGCCGCCGCCGAGGCAAGGCAGATGCCAGCCACTGTATTTCGCCAAATTTCAAGGAGCGCCAAAATTTTTCCCTTCACCGAGCTAATTTTATTGTTGTATATTTAAATTTATAAAATAATATTATCTAAATATATTATAAAATATTTAATAAATGATTTTTTTAATTTTATTAATTATCAATTAAATAATTTTAATATAAAAAATTTAAATTTTCAATTAAGAATAAAAAATTTAGGTCAAATAAATAAATAACATGTTTGAATTTTTAACTTTTGTATTAATAATATTATTAAAAATATAAATAATTCTTGATCATTGATCTAAATAAATCTAATGTTTGAGGAATGGTGACAAAGGCTTTGAAGGCCTACACGAGCTAGGGGAAACCCTAGCCACATTTTTTTACTATTGTGTGTGCATAGGGGCAAGGGGGTGGTGGGGGGTGTGTGTTTAAGGGCGGTCTGGTGTGTTGTGTGCCTGGGTTGGGAGCAACGTTCCTT
Organism: Sequoia sempervirens; assembly: GCA_007258455.2. Lineage (NCBI taxonomy): Eukaryota > Viridiplantae > Streptophyta > Pinopsida > Cupressales > Cupressaceae > Sequoia > Sequoia sempervirens. The sequence continues at coordinate 15,785 of VDFB02290389.1, read as the reverse complement.
GGTGTGGCATGGAGTGGCTTTTCTATTATTGTTTCATTGGGTTTTCATTCCTTTTTAGCTGTGTGAAGTGGATTTTTAGGTGCTCTTTCTACCACCATGGTGATCCCTGAGTTTGGTATTCTCCAGAGGTGTGGATCTAGCAAATCTTTCTTCCTCTCTACATGCAAAGGCCATGGATCATTTAAACAAAAAATTGACTGGTGAAGATTCTCCATCAGAGAAAGGATTACCCAAAATCAAGAAAGTGAATGGTTGTTTGGAGAGATGCCAAAGAGTGTCCTATCTTGGTGATTCAACCGGTTTATCTCAGAGGATGTTGCTTACATGAGAAATCATGCTCTAATTTGTAAATTCACGGGGATTTGACTTTCTTTTCTAGTTTTAGAATCTTGGGCTCGATGAATTTGGAACCCCAAAGGTGATATGGAGCTAATGATGGTTGCCAACAATTACTTTATGGTTGTGTTTACATGCATGGCAGACAAAAATAAAGCTTTTGAAGGTGGATCTTATTTTTATTATTAGGTTGGGCTCTTCATGAAACTTTGACATGTGGGATTCAATTTGGTTGGGGAGCTCCCTACAAGGGTCCATGTTTGGGTTCGTCTTCCATGACTTCCACTGGAGTTTTAGAGAAGTGGCATTCTACATATGATTGTTCTTTTGCTTGGTAAATCAGTTGGTTCAACTCAACAAACTCTGGATAGAAAGGTAATTTCATATGTTTGTATCTATGTTGAAATTGATTTAAATAACTCTTTGCCAAATTTTGTGGAAATATGATTGGATCCTCTTCTTGGATTCAACAAATCAACTATGAAACCCTTCCTTTTAGATGTCAATTATGTCATGAGTATGGGCATCTGCAAAAGAAATTCCCTCGGTTCAATTAGGCAGTTGATGCAACTAATGTTACTTCCAACTTTGTTCCTAAGAATGATAAAGGGAAGGCCCCTATGTTTGACAGGGCGACACATCAAGAGGGCTTTATCCTGGTAAAGGCTCACAATAAGGGGAGAGGGCAGAAGAGAACCCTTAAGGATAGACAAAATGATGGGATATTTAATTAGTTTAATGTTTTAGAGGACCTAGTTCAAGAAGAGGGGATTCCAGTTGAGTTGCCTTTGGTGTTAGGTCCTTAGGAGTGGCTTTGTTGGAAGATAGAGAGAATGATAATCAAAATTTTCCTTTGGTGGATTTGCAAGATGGTCATATGAATTTAGATTTACCCTCCTGGATACCAATTGTATTAGAACCAAGTGGTTCTTTAGTCTTGAAGGATGTTGGAGCCTTGGTTGATCAAGTTCCTTCTCAAGCAAAGGAGGCTATGGATTCTAGGAAAAGTAGTGGGGCTATGCATACCTTGGGTCTATAACAAAAGCCCCTTAAAAAGGAGCCTCTAGAGAAATCGTCTAAGGTGGGATGCAAGAAATACTTGGAGAAGGTTAAATTAATTAGTGAGACACTGGTGGATTTTGGGTTAGTTAAAACCATTGACTCCCACTTCTCCCAATCTCATAAATGATTGTTATTGTGTGTGTGTGAAATGTGCAAAGTTATTATCAACACAAACCTTAATGAAATGATTTATATTGAAAGATTCAAAGCAAAGTAAACTATTCTAAATTGCAATAAAGATAAATCTTCCAAGAATGTCTCATTGTCCTCTATTCTTAAATGATTATTTTTAACCTTTTTGGCCCTCAGATTTCTATGTGCACAAAGGCTATTAGAATGACACCTAAGAAACGAGATTAGTATTCAACATGCAAGCCAACTATATGCCTGCATGAAACTATGTGGAAACAATGATGATGAATGCCATGATGAATGGAGGATGATATTGATGATAAATGATCAAGTGGAGGTGGATGTTATGGTATTGAACATGATGATCTATATATGATTCTACATATGCTCAAATGCAAACTAACAATGACTAAGATGATACTCCATATGCTCAAATGAAAACTTAAAATGAACTAATCTAAAATGCAACTATGATGCAAAATGGATGATAAAATGCAACTATGATGCAATATGTTAATCTAAGATCTAAATATGATGCAAAACATGATATAAAAACTAGCTATAAGACTCCAAGAATGCTCCAAGCTCCAATGATAAACTTTTATGATAACTTTACTTCAAATGTGGATATCAAAATACAAGGCGCAAGGGTTGTATTTATAGCCTTTTCCAAGCATACAGTGAGGTGGCAATAATCAACTGTCCAGATCAAATAAGAAGAATGGATGGTGAAGATGAAAAGAATAAAGATGTTGTCCCCTTGACCAAAGACAACATTCCATGTGCATGGAAGAATCTCTTGACCAATGGGAAACATGCCATTTGGATGGAAGATTCAAGTGTGGGAAGAGAAGACCATGTGCTTCCAAAATTGGTGGAAGTGTGGGAGGAATAAATCATGTGCTCCAAAGGTGGGTGGAAGTGTGGGAAGAATAAGTCATGTGCTCCAAAATTGTTGGAAGTGTGAGAGGAAATGAGCCATGTGCTTTTTGAAATGAGTTGAAGATAATTCTAATTAAAAAATTAGAGTTATTTATTTTCATGTGACCTTGGTGAGGTGGCACAAAAAATTGTAGAAATGTGCACTAATTTTTAATTGGATTTAGTGAAGATTAATTAAATAAAACAAGTTTCGGGAACCTTGTTTATTTAATTAATTTAGAAGAAAGTGTTTTCGATTTGGAGGATTAGAGAAGGGTGAACAATATAAATAAATTGAGAATTTATTTATACATAGTTGGAATATTAATCAAATAGCTAGTATTTAATTAATTAAAGGTGATGACCATTTTTAGGTGTATACAATTATTTCATGGAATGTGAGGGATATGAATACTCTAGACAAATACCGTGTTATTCATGAGATGATTGGTAGTCATTGTCTTGATATTTTTTCTTCATGAAACTAAATTATCATTGGATGAAAAGGCGTCAAATAGAGCTCCTAGCATCCTGACTCCTCGTGGCTCTCACAAGGTAAGGCAGCTGGGGCTCATGGTAATTCTAGTGGTGTGGCTTGTTTTTGGGATCCAAGGAAGGTTGTTACTCTTTGGTGGATCTCAAGTCACTCTTCTATTTATATGGCTGCTTCTAGTTTGGATTTGAGTGAAACTTTTTTTTCACTAATGTTGATGATCCATTTCTTATCTCTTTGGCAAAATCTAAAAAAATTTGATCTCATGTTAGATACATTCGATCTCTGGTTCCCTTTCTTTCTCAAGTTGTGGAAGGGGACTTTAATGTTGTTTCTTATTTGGAAGAAAAAGAGGTGGCATTGTTAGGCTTGATTCTTCAACTAACCTCCTAAGGGACAACATAGATCTACTTAATTTAGTTGATGTGAAGCCAAATAATGTCATTTTCACTTGGAACTAAAATAAGAAAAATGGAACCCTACGCCTAATGTGTAAACCTAGGATTCAATTTTTTGTTGTTGATGTTGTGGGGGTGTCTTTTTTTATTGTTTCATTAAGATGGAGATCAACAAGGTGTATAAATTGACTTTCAAACATGAAGGTGAGCCAATCAGACCTATATCTGCATCTTATTGAGCCTTGGAATGGATTGGAATTGATTGAAATTGATTAACCTAATTAAACTTTATGCCCTAATATACAAAAAGCGAGATCCCAACAATTAACAGACTAAAACAAAGAATTACCGATAGATAGATGGGAAGGGCATGGGATTGTGTACCAGTCCTGAAAAGTTGTTGTTGGTTTGAATATAGGGACAAAGTCACCCTGGGATGTATGGGTCCTTGTAGGCTTCTTATGCTTTGTTTTTGTAGTCCTCTGATGGAAAATTTGAGACCTTCGTTTTTGCTTGCAAAGATGTCGAATCACTCTCAAATAATTCTATAGGTGAGTTTTCGTGAGTTGACAAGATGTAGGGCTTCAATTGCAACAATGAACAATTTATCTTTAAGCTTCCTTTAATCATCTCCAAACCTGAAATTTGCACATTCACAAGGGGAATAAATGTCGTGTCATTTAAAGGCTTTCCTTGGTCAAACCCCATGTTAGTGTTTCCACTTCCATAATGGCAATCTCAATGATGAAAATGGATAATTGATAGGAAGGAATGATGAATCAACAAAGTGTTGTCAATTATTAAATGAATCTCAACCGTTCATCATTTTTCGCCATTTTTTCAGTTGATTGTCATCAATTTTCACTGCTTTCCCCACCACTTTACGATAAGCTTTAAATTAAGCGAGAGCAGGTGTGAATGGTACCGCCGTATTTGAAGCACTATCATTTTGTCTCCCTCGCCATATGGGTATAGCTCGTTTAACCAACAAGGAAAGTTTTTCCAATCATGTCAATTGTATCAGCCATATTAGAGAGGAAAAAACATTTGTTTAACCATTTCTAGTTTTATAAATTTACTCGTGTTTTCCAAAACATATCGGAATACATTTTGTAAGACTATAGGTGAATGCTCTGACCATTTCCCGTAGTAATTAGTTTAATCCAGTCACAGTCACAAAGTCATGCTACTACTACATTGCGTCATGTGAATTATAACGCTTTGTAAGCAACTACCTAATAATGATAGCTATTACTGTTCAAAATTGGCCCATTAAATTTACCAAACCTTTCACATTGAAACCAAAATGGTAGTTTAGGATTTAAGAAATCTTCACACTTTGCCTAAAATAATGGTAAAGTATTTCAAATTTATTTTATATAGAAAATAAATAAGTGTATTTTAATGATTTGAAGTTTTTGAGAGTGTTTTTCTTTTAAATAATAGAAACATTTAGTGTACATGGAGTATGTTACTCAATAATTTCTTTAACATGATCGTATAATTAGAAATTAAAATAATTAAAAATTAAAATTTTCGTTAGATCTTAATAATGAACACATTTAGGTTTTAACATTGCGGCATCTTATTTTATTTTTTTATTTTTAAATAATTGTTTCCATTTATTTGAAAGAGTTATTTTATTTTTTAGAATTTATTTAATAACTAGCATAATTAATATATTTAACTTATATTTAATATATTTAAATTAGCATAAATTAGTTAAAAAATTTGATTATAATATTTGATTTATAATTTGTTTAAAGTAAAATTATATATATATATAATATAAAATTTGATTTATAAGTTTATTATATGAAATGTGGTTTATATTTTAATAATAATAAATAAATTATAAATAATTTAATTATACTTATTATTATATATTATATTTTAAAATAAAACTATTAATTACATAAAATGATTAAAATTTATAATTAATAATTATTATAGTTTTATATAGTACAAAAATAGATCAAAAATTTATCCTAATTGACTTTCCACACTTCTTCGGCGTACCCATTGCACACTAAGGTGTGATTGCTAGTTTAAATTTATTGTCTAATTTTTATATATTATACATTTTATATAATACAAGTTAAATTATATAATCTCAATATTGGATGCATCTCAAAAGGGATTGATATCGGTAGTCGCTACATACTCGATTATGCCAAGCCCTAGTAAGGGATTCTGCAAGAGCCTCCATCTAGCTCTTGGGTCACTTGGGACGATCCACTCCTAATGCCCCACTCCGTCCAAGACACCCAATCACTATGGGAGGGCTCTCTTGTCTCAAAACGGTCTCAATACTAGATGTCTCAAGAAAGAGATTGATAATGGTATATCCTTGTTGCAATGGTTTTTGGATTAGATTGTGTGAGTTTTTTGCATCTCCTCCAGAAACTGTTGCAACAACAATTGATATGGATTGTGGAAGGAAACTTGATATCATTAAATGGTCTCTCCTCTCATCCAACCATTTTTTTGAGTGGTTCACAATTATATAATTTTGTCGCTCTGCTCACCCATTATAACCCCCTCCCAACCTATTAATTAAGCATCAAATAAGTGTTGAACTACTTCAACTATACAATACATATATAAACATGCACACATATATTCATACATATACATATATATACATTATATGTATTATGTATACATGTCTATTTGTATATGTATATTTATATAAACATACACATACACATATATGTAAATACATATATATACATGTACATATGTATATGTATATATATAGACATGTAAATACATATATAGACATGTACATATGTATATGTATATGTATATGTATATATATATATGCCTGCATAAATAGATATATACATAATGGTCGACCATTGCTCAAGCTACACATCGCCCAAGTCCTAATGCATATCATAAGCTTGCACTATTTTAAGATGGCATCAAATCCATTTCCACAAGACGGCCATCACACCTCATGTAATACATAGATACATACATTATTCATATGCATTCATGTATATGCATACATATATATAAAAACATGCATATATAATATATGTACGTATATACATGCATACATATATATGTATACATATATATACATCTATACATAATGGTTGAGTGTATCCCCCTTCCTAATGCATATTAACAGACCACAATGTTTCAACACATCTATACATAATGGTTGAGCATTGCCCAAGTTGTGAACCCCCCTTCCTAATGCATATTAATAGACCACAATGTTCCAACACAAATTGATTTAGCATCAAAGAAATGAGGATAATAGCAAATGTGTGTGCTACCACTGTTTCTAGTACCAAATATCGTAGAGATCTAGAAACAATATTATCATCAAGTGTCCATTTCCTTTAATGAGGATAGATGATCTTGTCAATTACTTATGTGGCGTCAAACATTTCGAAAGATACATTAAAAAAGTGGATATCATTCAATGAGTGGACATCATCAAATCAAAACCAAAGAAGCAAATGAGTGTAAGACTACATTTTAGAAGAAAGAGGATTTGTATCGATAGTTGATTATTTGAATCCACAAATATACATAGTAATTTTATGATGATAATAAAGTGTAAAAAATATATATTGGTAAATTTATTGTTGTATAATGGATGGGATTTTGATTTTCAAGAAAGCTAAATGACATCTAAAATTATGGTATTTTTATTCATGTTGAAGTCCTTAATTATGTATTCAAAGGAAATGCCTCTTCTTGGGGAATTTCCTATTAAGGCATTGTAAGTGATGAGAACATCATGAATGACGTACATCCATGCCTTGAGACGAGACATGGATCTCCCGAGCACCTTTACATTTAGACAGGTTTTGAAAGGGTCTACATAAGATAAAACTCTTGATTATGTGGTATCTACATGTAGTTCAACTCTTATTTAAATTCACTTAATGATATTAAGTCATTCCTTGCGCACGGAGATGAGTGGAACTTTGGTGTTGAATCCTTGGAAGATGTTTTCATTTACACTAAAAGACAAGAATAATATTTGGAGGATATCAAATTAGTAGTACAAAGGTTGAGAGAATAATAATGAAGTATTTAAGACTCACTAATATTTATTGTGACCATCATAACTAAGGTTGAGAGAACAATAATGAAAGTTTTTAAGCTCCTAATATACTTCACGAAAAAAGTACAATGTATTTACATAATTATTTGTCTTGTTGTCAAAGCCAAAGCTCAAAGGTCACGCTCCACTTTAATGGAACGAAACATAATTGGAGAAACATCTATAGGAAAGGTAAGCAGAAAACCTTACAATGGAAATGTGCACTAATTTTTAATTGATTTAGTGAAGATTAATTGTAAATGAAACAAGTTTAGGGAACCTTGTTTATTTTAATTAATTTAGGCAGTGTTTTCGATTTGGAGATTAGAGACAGGAATACATAAATAAATTGAGAATTTATTTATACATAGTTGGAATATTAATCAAATAGCTAGTATTTAATTAATTAAAGGTGATGACCATTTTTAGGTGTATACAATTATTTCATGGAATGTGAGGGATATGAATAGCGCCCCTAGACAACAGGTTATTCATGAGATGATTGGTTCTCATTATCCCAATATTGTCTTTCTTCAAGAAACTAAATTGTCAATGGATGGTATGTCAAATAGAGCTCCTAGCATCTGGACTCGTGGCTCTCGTCAGTGTGTTGGGGCTCATGGTAATTTTGGTGGTGTGGCTTGTTTTTGAGATCCAAGGAAGGTTGTTCCTCTTTGGTGGATCTCGAGATGCTCTTCTATTTCTATGGTTGTTTTTAGTTTGGATTATGATGAAATTTGTCTTTTTCACTAATGTTTATGCTCCTACTTATCTTCTTGGCAAATCTAAAATTTGGTCTCATGTTAGATACATTCAATATTTGGCTTCCTTTCTTCCTTGGGTCGTGGTAGGTGAATTTAATTTTGTTTCTTACTTGGAGGAAAAAAGAGGTGGCATTGTCAGGTTTAATCCTTCAGCTAACCTTCTAAGGGACAACATAGATCTATTGAATTTAGTTGATGTGAAACCAAATAATGGCATCTTCACTTGGAACTAAAATAAAGAAAAATGGAACCCTAGGTCTAATGTGTAAACCTAGGATTCAATTTTTTGTTGTTGATGTTGTGGGGGTGTCTTTTTTTATTGTTTCATTAAGATGGAGATCAACAAGGTGTATAAATTGACTTTCAAACATGAAGGTGAGCCAATCAGACCTATATCTGCATCTTATTGAGCCTTGGAATGGATTGGAATTGATTGAAATTGATTAACTAATTAAACTTCATGCCCTAATATACAAAAAAGCTTAGATCCTTCCAACAATTAAATGTATCAAAAGAAAGACCACTGAATAGATAGATGGGAAGGGTACATGGATTGTGTACCAAATTCTAAAAGTTGTTGTTATTTGAATTATTAGGACAAAGTCACCCTCGGGATGTATGGGTCCTTGTAGGCTTCTATGCTTTGTTTTTGTAGTCCTCCATGGAAAATTCCAGACCTTCTGCTTTTGCTTTGCAAAGATGTCTAATCACCTCAAATAATTCTATAGGTGAGTTTTCGTGGAGTTAGACAAGATGTAGGGCTCAATTGCAACAATGAACAATTCTATCTTTAAGCTTCCTTAACTATCTCCAAACCTAGCCCCTACATTCATAAGGGGAATAAATGTCGGCTACTTAAAGGCTTCTTGGTCAAACCCCATGTTAGTGTTTCCACTCTATAATGGCAATCTCAATGATGAAATGATAATTGATAGGAAGGAATGATGAATCAACAAAGTCTCGCTTCCCTTTGAAATCATTCCGGGAGGCATAAATGGAGCATATGCCAAAAACATTGTTATTGAAATTAATAGTAACCCACACCGCTCTGTTACAGGGGGAAAGCCCATTGCCAGTGATATAATTCTCCCATCTCTTGTTGATCAGAAGGGAAACCCCACCCCTACCCCTAGGGTGGTTAGTATAAAACTTGATGGCATCTTTCCATAGAAAATTGAGATTGGTATCCAGAGCGTACCCAATGGCTTTAATCTCTTGCAGCATCAGAAAATCCATGGATTTACAGGTATCAAGATACCGTTTAATGACCCATCTTCTGTCAGGGGATTCAAGCCCCCTAATATTCCATGAAGTGCAATTCATAAGGAAACATACGGGGGGGAGCAATTTTCAGTGGACCCCAAAATTGGGGTCGAAACACTATTATGGATATCTCCTAGCAATTTTCTGGAGGGTTTCTTATTTTTGGAGCCTAAAGGTCTCCCCTGACGTTTAGATGTGGGGAAAGCATCTTTTAGCTCATCATCATTATCTGAATCATCAGGGGACAGGATATCCAAGTCCATGGTATGCTTCGAAGGGTGTAAAGCAGAAACAAAGGAGTAATTGCTGGCAGGGATGACTTCAAGCAAGCAGTCATCACCAAGCTCACGAAAGATTTTAGGGGGGAAGCTCTAGGGAGGAGCCGGATCAGAGCACTTGACAGAGAAGTCCATGAGGGTCAAGCAAGAGGGAGAGGAGCTACTTTGGATTTCTTTGGAGGCAGTCAGGATGGAGCTGTTCGAGATGGAGGTAAGCTGAGGACATAAGGACAGGGAGCCCTCTAGAGAGGTGTTAGATTGTTTATTGGTCATTCGTCTGCGCTTGTTGGAGGTTTTGGCCAAGGTTAGGGGCCCGACATTTTGAGCAACATTCACAAGGGGTAAAGATTCAATCGGGAGAAAAGTAGGGGAAAGGACAAGAGAGGTGGACGGGGTGGTGGAGGCCAGCGGGGGTGAGGGATTAGCGGGCGCAACAACAAGAGGGGTTTTGTTCACCAAGGAGTCTGAGTTAGGGTTAACAGCTTCTGATGAGTTTTGGAGAGGCGAAGGCTTAGACGGCATGGGTTTTTTCTTAAGGATGGGGCAGTCCTTCCTCAGATGCCCTTCTCTTCTACACAAAAAGCAAGCATTCAGACCCCCGAGAATATCAATGGGGCAAGAGAAATTGTCATTAGAAATACATATGTTAATCTCAGATGGAATTTCATAACCCAGATTCAACGAGATAAGTATTATGGCATCCATATGAGGGACCAATCTGACAGTGTCATCCATTCGGATGACTTTGCCAAGTGGTTCAAGCAGTTGAGGGAGGAAACGCCATAGAAATGGCGGGATTTGTTTGACCAAAATCCAACGAGGGGCTGAGAGCGCAAGGACTTCCTCATGTATGGCCTTAGGAGACCAAGCCAGGGCGCGAAAGGAGGTAGAGCCCACGGTCCAGTATTGTTTTTTAAGAATTTCAGCTTGGGCTTCATGATTAGCGAAAAAAATAACAAATAACCCTTTTTGTATCTGTCTACAAAATGAAATATGAAAACCAAGCTTCATGTTCCAATAGTTATGGAACCAATCATCAAGAAATTTTCTGGAAGGACATTTATCCACTTCAATAGTAGAGAAGAAAATAGCAGAATTCCGTAGCCTATTTTTTTCCCTACCAGTTTCAACTAGCATTTCTGGATTAGGAGAAACAGAGAAAGGTAAGGGAGCAACCCCAATGTTCTTACCGGATTCGCAGGCTTCATTAGGATTCGATAGGGTAAACCTTGCGCTCGCGTTGATGGTGATACCAGACTTAGCCACCGCCTTGGAGAATGATTTGGGTCTTGAATGCGAAGGGTTATTATTGGGATTATCTATGCAAGGAGAGTCAGAAGCCATAGATGCCCTAGGCACATCCGAGGAGGAAATAGGGGGTACGGCCTCTGCCGAACGGCAGAGGGAAGAGGAGGAGGATGCATTCATCATAAATGCATTTAAAAGAACTAACTAAAAAGGAGCGAGCACACCTGTTAAGTCGCCGCCGCCGAGGCAAGGCAGATGCCAGCCACTGTATTTCGCCAAATTTCAAGGAGCGCCAAAATTTTTCCCTTCACCGAGCTAATTTTATTGTTGTATATTTAAATTTATAAAATAATATTATCTAAATATATTATAAAATATTTAATAAATGATTTTTTTAATTTTATTAATTATCAATTAAATAATTTTAATATAAAAAATTTAAATTTTCAATTAAGAATAAAAAATTTAGGTCAAATAAATAAATAACATGTTTGAATTTTTAACTTTTGTATTAATAATATTATTAAAAATATAAATAATTCTTGATCATTGATCTAAATAAATCTAATGTTTGAGGAATGGTGACAAAGGCTTTGAAGGCCTACACGAGCTAGGGGAAACCCTAGCCACATTTTTTTACTATTGTGTGTGCATAGGGGCAAGGGGGTGGTGGGGGGTGTGTGTTTAAGGGCGGTCTGGTGTGTTGTGTGCCTGGGTTGGGAGCAACGTTCCTTGGTGTGGCATGGAGTGGCTTTTCTATTATTGTTTCATTGGGTTTTCATTCCTTTTTAGCTGTGTGAAGTGGATTTTTAGGTGCTCTTTCTACCACCATGGTGATCCCTGAGTTTGGTATTCTCCAGAGGTGTGGATCTAGCAAATCTTTCTTCCTCTCTACATGCAAAGGCCATGGATCATTTAAACAAAAAATTGACTGGTGAAGATTCTCCATCAGAGAAAGGATTACCCAAAATCAAGAAAGTGAATGGTTGTTTGGAGAGATGCCAAAGAGTGTCCTATCTTGGTGATTCAACCGGTTTATCTCAGAGGATGTTGCTTACATGAGAAATCATGCTCTAATTTGTAAATTCACGGGGATTTGACTTTCTTTTCTAGTTTTAGAATCTTGGGCTCGATGAATTTGGAACCCCAAAGGTGATATGGAGCTAATGATGGTTGCCAACAATTACTTTATGGTTGTGTTTACATGCATGGCAGACAAAAATAAAGCTTTTGAAGGTGGATCTTATTTTTATTATTAGGTTGGGCTCTTCATGAAACTTTGACATGTGGGATTCAATTTGGTTGGGGAGCTCCCTACAAGGGTCCATGTTTGGGTTCGTCTTCCATGACTTCCACTGGAGTTTTAGAGAAGTGGCATTCTACATATGATTGTTCTTTTGCTTGGTAAATCAGTTGGTTCAACTCAACAAACTCTGGATAGAAAGGTAATTTCATATGTTTGTATCTATGTTGAAATTGATTTAAATAACTCTTTGCCAAATTTTGTGGAAATATGATTGGATCCTCTTCTTGGATTCAACAAATCAACTATGAAACCCTTCCTTTTAGATGTCAATTATGTCATGAGTATGGGCATCTGCAAAAGAAATTCCCTCGGTTCAATTAGGCAGTTGATGCAACTAATGTTACTTCCAACTTTGTTCCTAAGAATGATAAAGGGAAGGCCCCTATGTTTGACAGGGCGACACATCAAGAGGGCTTTATCCTGGTAAAGGCTCACAATAAGGGGAGAGGGCAGAAGAGAACCTTCAAGGATAGACAAATGATGGATATTTAATTATTTAATGTTTTAGAGGACCTAGTCAAGAAGAGGAATTCCAAATTGAGTTGCCTGGTGTTAGGTCCTTAGGAGTATTTGTTGGAAGATACAGAGAGAATGATAACTAAAATTTTCCTTGGTGGATTTGTAAGATGGTCATATGAATTTATATTTCATCTCCTGATACCACTACTAGGAACCAAGTGGCTTAGTCTTAAGGATGTTGGAGCCTTTGGTTGATCAAGTTCCTTCTCAAGCAAAGGAGTACAAGGGATTCTAGGAAAAGTAGTGGGCTAATGCATACCTTGTCTATAACAAAAGCCCCCTTAAAAGGAGCCTCTAGAGAAACTGCCCATGTGGGATGCAAGAAATACTGAGAAGGTTAAATTAATTAGTGAGACACTGTGGATCTTGGGTTAGTTAAACCATTGACCCCACTTCTCCCACCCATAAATGATTGTTACCAGGTGTGTTAAATATGCAAAGTTATTATCAGCACAAACCTTAATGAAATGGTTTATATTGAAAGACTCAAAGCAAAGTAAAACTATTCTAAGTTGCAATAAAGATAAATCTTCCAAGAATGTCTCATTGTCCTCTATTCTTAAATGATTCGTTTTAACCCTTTGGCCCTCAGATTTCTATGTGCACATAGGCTATTAGAATGACACTTAAGAAACAAGATTAGTATCAACATGCAAGCCAACTATATGCCTACGTGAAACTATGTGGAAACAATGATGATGAATGCCATGATGAATGGAGGATGATATTGGATGATAAACAGATCAAGTGAGGGATGTTATGGTATTACATGATGATCTATATATGATTCTACATATGCTCAAATGCAAACTAACAATGACTAAGATGATACTCCATATGCTCAAATGAAAACTTAAAATGAACTAATCTAAAATGCAACTATGATGCAAAATGGATGATAAAATGCAACTATGATGCAATATGTTAATCTAAGATCTAAATATGATGCAAAACATGATATAAAAACTAGCTATAAGACTCCAAGAATGCTCCAAGCTCCAATGATAAACTTTTATGATAACTTTACTTCAAATGTGGATATCAAAATACAAGGCGCAAGGGTTGTATTTATAGCCTTTTCCAAGCATACAGTGAGGTGGCAATAATCAACTGTCCAGATCAAATAAGAAGAATGGATGGTGAAGATGAAAAGAATAAAGATGTTGTCCCCTTGACCAAAGACAACATTCCATGTGCATGGAAGAATCTCTTGACCAATGGGAAACATGCCATTTGGATGGAAGATTCAAGTGTGGGAAGAGAAGACCATGTGCTTCCAAAATTGGTGGAAGTGTGGGAGGAATAAATCATGTGCTCCAAAGGTGGGTGGAAGTGTGGGAAGAATAAGTCATGTGCTCCAAAATTGTTGGAAGTGTGAGAGGAAATGAGCCATGTGCTTTTTGAAATGAGTTGAAGATAATTCTAATTAAAAAATTAGAGTTATTTATTTTCATGTGACCTTGGTGAGGTGGCACAAAAAATTGTAGAAATGTGCACTAATTTTTAATTGGATTTAGTGAAGATTAATTAAATAAAACAAGTTTAGGGAACCTGTTTATTTTAATTAATTTAGAAGAAAGTGTTTTCATTTGAGGATTAGAGAGCAGAAATCAAGAAATAAATTGAGAATTCTATTTATATTATAGTTGGAAGAATTAATCAAATAGCTTGGGGCATTTAACATTGTTCAAAGGTGACAGACCATTTTAGGGTGTACAAGCAATTATTTCATGGAATGAGGGATATGAAGAGCCTAGACAACAAAAGTTATTCCATGAGATGATTGTCTCAATGGTCCAATATTGTCTTTCTTCAAGAAACTAAATTGTCAATGGATGGTATGTCAAATAGAGCTCCTAGCATCTGGACTCGTGGCTCTCGTCAGTGTGTTGGGGCTCATGGTAATTTTGGTGGTGTGGCTTGTTTTTGAGATCCAAGGAAGGTTGTTCCTCTTTGGTGGATCTCGAGATGCTCTTCTATTTCTATGGTTGTTTTTAGTTTGGATTATGATGAAATTTGTCTTTTTCACTAATGTTTATGCTCCTACTTATCTTCTTGGCAAATCTAAAATTTGGTCTCATGTTAGATACATTCAATATTTGGCTTCCTTTCTTCCTTGGGTCGTGGTAGGTGAATTTAATTTTGTTTCTTACTTGGAGGAAAAAAGAGGTGGCATTGTCAGGTTTAATCCTTCATCTAACCTTCTAAGGGACAACATAGATCTATTGAATTTAGTTGATGTGAAACCAAATAATGGCATCTTCACTTGGAACTAAAATAAAGAAAAATGGAACCCTATGTCTAATGTGTAAACCTAGGATTCAATTTTTTGTTGTTGATGTTGTGGGGGTGTCTTTTTTTATTGTTTCATTAAGATGGAGATCAACAAGGTGTATAAATTGACTTTCAAACATGAAGGTGAGCCAATCAGACCTATATCTGCATCTTATTGAGCCTTGGAATGGATTGGAATTGATTGAAATTGATTAACCTAATTAAACTTTATGCCCTAATATACAAAAAGCGAGATCCCAACAATTAACAGACTAAAACAAAGAATTACCGATAGATAGATGGGAAGGGCATGGGATTGTGTACCAGTCCTGAAAAGTTGTTGTTGGTTTGAATATAGGGACAAAGTCACCCTGGGATGTATGGGTCCTTGTAGGCTTCTTATGCTTTGTTTTTGTAGTCCTCTGATGGAAAATTTGAGACCTTCGTTTTTGCTTGCAAAGATGTCGAATCACTCTCAAATAATTCTATAGGTGAGTTTTCGTGAGTTGACAAGATGTAGGGCTTCAATTGCAACAATGAACAATTTATCTTTAAGCTTCCTTTAATCCTCTCCAAACCTGAAATTTGCACATTCACAAGGGGAATAAATGTCGTGTCATTTAGGGGCTTTCCTTGGTCAAATCCCATGTTAGTGTTTCCACTTCCATAATGGCAATCTCAATGATGAAAATGGATAATTGATAGGAAGGAATGATGAATCA
>VDFB02290388.1:0-40753 GCA_007258455.2 Sequoia sempervirens | reverse complement strand
TGGATCCATTAACTGACCTAATTCTGTCTTTTCTTCTTCCAACCAATCCACCCCACCAATTGGCCTGTCCTTAACTGCCTGATAAGCGTGGCCTTGAATCAGGTCCCCATCATCTTCAAGTTGATCTAGAACTACCTTTACATTAAACAATCATACTGATTCAATTGGAAGTTGAGAAAAATTCTTCTTTCTAACCTCATATTCATCACTGCAATTGGCTCAATATTCTTCCAAATCAACCTTATGGCTATATTCTCTACTGGCCTTCTTTTTTGTTTCACCAGTTATGTCAAATCTAGATCTCTTGGAGTGGAAAGATAAACCAAGAGCACTCATCTCCTCTTCTGAAGCCTAGGCTGAACTAATGGAAGGGCATGCCTCTCCAGTGCCTATCCTCAAAGGGAAGTCTCCACCAAAACCAGTCTTATGCTTGTCCCTTTTGACAATAGCATCAAAATCACATATCTATCTAGTGACTTCCAGAAGTAAGATATGATCAGTGGGATACCTTGGAAGTTGGTAAGGAGCCCTTTAAAAACCATCAATCCAGATGTATGAGAAGGTTGGGAATTGAATAAACCAAGCCCCATATTTCTTGATGAGCTCCTTGGCTTGGTTTGAAATTCTTATGTTTTCTGCACCTTCAAGCAATCTGGTTATATGCATGGTGAATGCATCATCACCCTCCTGTAGCTCGAGCTTCCCAAGTGCAATTGAGGGTAAACTTCATAGATAACATCCTGTCCAAAGACTCCCCTTGTTTTCAATCCCTTGTAGGGATGAAATATTGCAAGTGCATAGGCTAAGTATGAGGTCATTGTGAAGGTCTTGGTTTGCAACACATTGGACAATTGCTCATGAATCACTCTACTTATTACACCTGCCCAATGATAGTTAATCTTTTCTTTTTCCATCCTCAAAATAACATGGAACATCCAATTTTCAAACATACCCGCACTCTTCAATCCTACCATCCTACTAAGCAATGTGATGGCATCATAATACTCCCTCTTAAATTTTGCTTTGAACAACTATTTGGGCAGTTTTGAATAGTGAGATTTGGGCTTTTCCAACTAGGAATTGATAAGCTACTATGACTTAACAGTCTCCTCTTCATAGTACCTCTTAGCTACTTCCATATTGAATGCCACTACATGAGACCTATCTGGCATGTCAAAAGTCTAGGCTATGGAGACATGGTTTATGTATTTTAGGTGGAAGATCTATTGAATAACAAAAATTGCAAAGTTATCAAAGTTGTCTCCGTTCTTGCAATCTCACTAGAACTAACCTACATAATTTACATTTGGCTTTCTAACTGAGAGATTTAGGAATATGGGAGTGCAAACACAAGAGGAAAAAACCTAGAAACAATTTTTTTGGAGCCCTAGCCAAGACCCATTTTCCATAGGGCGAATGAGTCCTTAGTGAGCCTTGAAAAAACACTTTTTTGTGAGAGGTATGCAAGATTTATCCCTTCCAAATTCTTCCTAAAGTATATAGGTTTCATTAGTTTTATGTTTAAGATTATAAATGCACTTTATAGATCACAATTTGGAGTTAATTTTCCTTTTTTAATCTTTCTCCCCAAAGTGTTGTTTGACTCGTACTCGCGTCCTAACACAAAAAGGGAAATTGCAAGATTCCTCAAAGAATTCACTCACCTAAGGATTGAAAGTGGATTTTGAATTGAGGGATCTCATTTCCTGAATGAAATAGAAGAATAGGTGGGTTCATTACACTCATTTTTCCCTTTCCATTTATAGTAAGTTTGGTGAAATATTCCAAATTTAGTAGAAAACCCCATATGTAGTGAACCACTACCTCCATTTTTCTATGTTTCTTGACTAAACAACAAACTAGTTAGAGGCCCACCCTTTATGTTTGAATTTTATTGGCGTCACGCTCAGTGCAAGGAATACCTTGAAAGTTACTCACCATATGGGTCCCTTGAGATGAGACGAAAATCCTTGGCATTGCATAAGCTTCTTGTTTAAACTTGTAAGCTTTCCAAGGAATGGAAATTTAGGTTATCCTTCCATTCTAGGAGGCCCCTATCCATCTTCTCTCAAATACAAGAGTTGATAAATAACCCAAAAGGGTGTCCCTCACTTGCATTGAAGGAGATTCCAAGTTGTGGGCCTGAGGGTCACGCCATTGGCTATTGACTAGAGGGTAGGAAAGTGTTTTAAGTTTGTGAATTATCTTCTATTTGTGCTAGACCCATGGAAATTGGGATGAATAACCTCCAAACACACACATGAAAATTCACATTTAGACAAAGTCAACAGCCAAGACACTATCTTTAAATTGTATATTGTGCTTGTTATTGGATTTGTATGCAAAAATTAGAAAAAAAATCAATCAAAATTAGTTAAAATCAGGACAAAAACACTTTTTCACCACAATTACAAAAGACTAAAAACTGTAATTGCTTCTCAAAACATCACAATTGAGACTTTGTAAGCCTCATTTTCTAGAAGTCAAAATTTTTCCATTTCTAATCAGTTCCTTGATAGTGACCATCTTTTCAGATCGTAAGACTTGCTCCATTCCATTGCATACATCTAGGTTTATATTGCACTTTTAGCCAAACTCTAGGTCCATCATCTTTGCATTTCTTATTAAAACTTTAGATCTATCATATTTACATTTCTAAGACAAATAGTAGGTCATCATTAGATTGCATACACCTTTGCAAACTTTAGATTTGGAAATTTATTAGACTTCAGATCAGACCATAGTCACAAATTTAGATTATATTGACCTTGTCTTTCAAATCAATCTAGTCCTTTGTCCTTAGGTTGGTTCCTTAAACTCATAAGTCTAGTTTGAGGCCACCTTGTCAACTTGTCATCATTTTAGTCCTTTGTCCCTCTTAAGGTCATTGATAATCAGAGTCATCTCTTTGGCTATCTTAGTTTGGTTGATAACCTCTACTTAGGTTCACTAAAATTCCTTAGTCTTCATAATAAGTCATATTGCACCCCTTCATCACAAGATCTCATTGGAATTGCACTTGCATACTTTAGTCTTAGACCTACTATAGATTTTGATCATTGTGACATTATCACATCTCAATTTCTACTATTGTCACTTTGTATCTTTAATCTTGGTGCATAATCATTTGGCATCCTTAAACATTGAAAAATCCAAAAATATAGCATAGTCTCCTTGCATTGTCATCGAAGGTCACAAGTCTTATGGGATCCTCACTAAGTTTCCTTATCCATATGAAAACATTCCTTTCCATCCTAATCCAAACAATGTATTCAATTTACTTTGATATGCTTCCTAGTCAAGTTGAACACCAATTACTTCGTAATGGTCACTACCAACAAGCCATATACTTCAATAGACAATTCATCAATCCTTCATACCCTTCTTACCAACAATCCATAAGCCCTAGTCATTCATCCATATACCCTCACTATCAAGAATCACTTGACACAATCCATACCATTGATCTACAACAAATGTCCATTAGTCTTCCTTATCCTAACCTTGACAAGGGAAACCAACCTTCCATTAATCCATACCAAGACCCCACATCCTATCCTAACCAACCTTACACTAATCCATTCCAAGCCT
Source organism: Sequoia sempervirens (assembly GCA_007258455.2). Lineage (NCBI taxonomy): Eukaryota > Viridiplantae > Streptophyta > Pinopsida > Cupressales > Cupressaceae > Sequoia > Sequoia sempervirens. The sequence goes on along the minus strand of VDFB02290388.1, from coordinate 37,162 downwards.
CCACATCCTATCCTCATCCATCATCCATTAATCCATTTCAATCCACTCCATCCCAATCTATGAACCCATCCAATAAAAATACATTTAGTCATGAAAATTCTATCGTTGCCCAAAATCACATTCCATTGTCTAAACCTAGGGATATATGTCAAAAGGAAAATCCAAAGCACAACATCATAAAATCATCCTTATGTCAAGATCAAGTTATTTATTGTGATCCTATCCTCAAGTATATTCAAGATATCCTTCTAGATAATCATGTTGTCCAAGATGCAACCATCTTTGACCAAGATCCTACCATTGAAAAAGACATCCAAAATGATCTTCTCATTTACCTTTACACCATTCATGACTAAAAATTTGAGGTTGATCCTATCCAAATTCCAAACACACCCATTTCCCAAAATGAGACACCCGCCTCCTTTGGACACATAAATAATCAAACAAATGACATGGGCAACATTCAAAAGGTACATAAAAAGACTACTATGGATCGAGAAGAACATAAAGAAGCTAAAATTGATCAAGTCAAAGTCAAAGAAGAAGATAAAAAATCTACCATGGATAAAATTGATAGCCCAAATGAGCAAGAATAAACATGCATGATGAATGATAAAGCCAAAATATCCTATCAACTAGGATCATCCACTTTTATCAAATCATCCTTTCTTGTAGAAGAAAAGATTCCAAGCAACAATTTTCACATACACAATGATGGGTTTGCATCTTGCTTTCAAAGTAAAAAATACCCCATCACAAATAGAATATTTCAGAGCATGCAATATCAAGGAAGAGGACTAGGCCTACATGAGCAAGTCATTCGAGAACCAATATAGTTTTATGAAAATCCTAGAAATCAAGATCTTGGCTATTCTTCAATCAAAAAATCAAATGATGTTAGTGATACCTCCATGACAGTAGGGGACACTTTATCCAATACAAACATCAAAATGGGTGCCATGAGTAGTTCTTGTCATAAGGTTTCTGCCAACACTCCTTCCATCCACACCATAAACCATCATTCCAACATAATTAAACCCATAAATTGGAACCAACAAAAACAAAAGTATTACAAGTCTAAAGTCCAAAATCAAATATCAAAGGACATTGAATACAAAAATCCAAGTGGAAAAATGAGGTTAAAATGGATTCCAAAGAAAAATGAATCAAGTAAAGAAAAGAGTTCAATTCCCATACTCGATCAAAAAGTGGAGCAACAAGTAAAGAGGTCTCCCACATATAACAAATGTCCGCCTCCTTCAAAATGGTCATCACACAAGGCATATAAATTGTTGGTTCCAAACATTATTCCAATAAAAATTCCAAACTCCATTATCCACCATCCCCCATTTGGAAAATAAAAATTGCTACATCCAAACATCCAAATAATCCTTCCATATCTACCATCATTTGTCATAATCCAAAATCTTGTCTACATTCCAAAAATCCTACTTCACAAATCCATCACATCTTGGCAACAACTCTTTATCATAAGGAATCCCATGGAACTCTATCACAATGGGATGCATATTTTGATAAAGCCAAACCTAGTATTAGAAAGGATCACAACGACATCAATCAATTATATGCAAGTGCTATGATCTCGAAAAGACAACTACTTCATTAAGTTCACTATTGGAATATCATGACAACAACATCTACATAAACGTACTAGAACAATCAGTGATCATCCAAAACATCAAGTCTGCATAAAAAAATAAAATACAAAAAAAAAGGAAAAAAATAGTAAAGAGAAACATTTCATCCAATAGTGAAAATCATTTTTATGGCGCTTTGGATAAGTACCATGATGAAAACCTAGCAAATAGGTGTCGTGTGTAAGAGCAATTATCTATTTGGACTATTACACTTGGGGGCAAGTTGTCTCATCTCCCATACCCTTTGCATGAAATTTCTTATGACATTTTTGTCCATCCATCTAAGCCCTATCATTTCCATCCATTTTCCCACTTACTTTGATCTTGATAAGGATTTGGATACAAACATAAATTCTACTTTGGGAAAACTATTGACTTGTCTATCCTTCGGTCATACACTATCCATGAAATATCATGCCATAGCCTTCATAGCATTATCCAAACCCATACCTTGGAGAAAACTAATTATTCTTATGTGACATAGTCCTTGGAGATCATATACTAATTCTACCATCCAATAATCCTTGTCTTCTATCTTTTACCAAAATAAATCCATTATCCTTCCATACCTATTGTTGGAATTGGATTTCCCTTGTCATTGGTTTAAGGATTCTAATTCACTAATCCAACATCCTTCCATCATCCCATTCAATCTTGAAAAGAAGTCATTCCAAATGTAACAAGCTTAATCCATACAATCTTGCTATGAAATATAACACATCATCCAAAATATTCCTTGTCTTTGTAGCCTTTCTATAGAACCTCGATCCTTTAGTCACATTGTCATTAGTGGGATATTTCTTTCCAAGTCCTCACATTGTTTTGAGATGTGTCCTTCCCACTTTAGACAACGTCGTCATCATCATCACCTACCAATTGGTTTTAAGCTTGACTAGGGGCAAGATCATGTTTGTCCGCAGATTCTTGTGCATGCTTGCTCGCTTTCTTATAGGCATATTTCACATGCATTTGTCATGATAGTTACCATCCTTAATAAATTCATATCCACATTGTTGGAAAAACAAGGACATACAATTGAGAGGGGGGGTGAATCAATTATCACAAAATAATAAACTTTTCAAACTTTACTTAAATTAATCTCAGATCTGATCAATAAGCAATTAACCATAAACAATTAACACATAAGAGAGATAGATAACACCAAGATTTTTATGTGGAAACCCTATTAGGGGAAAAACTATGGTGGATGGTAGTCCATAAGATTATACCCTGTTAAAAGTATAATGAAATCAATAAAGGGGAATGCACATGCATTTAGGAACACTGCCTAGAGCTCACCGCTCAATTATAGAAGGGGATAATTTCCCAATAATATAGAATAGGATTGAAATCTAGAGGGTATGAAATAAAAAATTAGCTTCTGCACAAGCCTAATTATAGTTCCAATTAACCATAAAAAATCCTTCACTTTTCACTCAAACTGCTTCACACTTCGCTCGATCTTCTTCACACTTTGCTTTGCAATCAAATGATATTCACACATATACACATAGGAGCACACTCATCACACAAAGAACACTCTGCACTGATGAAACAATCACTCTTATATATCTGCTACATGAGATTTCATCAACAACTTAGTTGGCTAGGAAAATGAAACATATTTGCAATGTTGGCCCAAATTTATAAATAAATTTTTAATGAGAATCCACCAAGGTCATCCACAACATAGTGGAGATCCAAATTAATATCTCCACCATTCAATTAATTTCACCTCAAAAATCCACAACACACTACCATCATCATGTCAGCCAGAAACATGAAAAACTGAACAAGCACAAGAAAAGATTTTTGACCACGAGCACACTGATTAATGTGGACATACTACAAAGATAGAGCACGATCTAGAGACATCCAAAAACATCAAGAAGAAACAGAGAAACATCTACAACAATTGAGATTTCTAGAATCACACAAACCTCATTCAGGAACTCTGACATAGACCATAGGACTACTATCAGATCACAAAATTATCAAATCTATATGCGGACCTCTAAAACTTCCAGTAGATGATCTAGATACTCTCAAGAATAAACCCTTTAGTCCACAACAACTAAAATTAAACATAAAGAACAAGACACCTTCATGACCTGCACAGTTCCACTGGGAACTTGGAACACTTTCTTTTACAATTTTCTCAATATCCTTGACATATACAACCTTTGATACACCAAATGCTAATGGGTTGACATCAATGAAAACCACATATCAACAACACATCCACAATATCATGTGAAAAATACCATCAACCCAACACACTTGCTTTCCCTTTGGTTTTGACTCTTCTCCTTAATTTCTCTTCGACCCTTAAAAGGATTTTTCACATTGCACTTCTTCCCCTTTGACATAAATGGAAAAGGAGACCATGACCTTTCCATATATGCACTATGAACCACATATCTGCACATCTGACTACTCCCCTTGAGTAGCAACCACAAAAACATCAATCCGGATCAGAATATAGCAATGCGGCTCACATATTGATGCAATTGAATGCATATTTTTATTTTTTATCAAGAGGGGTAATTACCCCTAGCATTCCTCTGAGATACTCAAAAGTATCCTTCGACAACAACTTAGTAAAGATTTCTACAATCTATTCTTTGGTAGGCACATACTCCAATCTAACTTCTTTCTCATTCACTTTCTCCCTCAAGAAGTGAAACTTGATTGATATATGTTTAGTCTTAGAGTGCAACACCAGATTCTTTGAAATATTTATTGCACCTGAATTGTCACAGTATATGGTAATAGGCTCTTCATATGCCACTCTGACATTTTTCAACATTTGTTTCATCCATATTACTTGAGTACCAATTATTTGCAGTAGCAATATATTCTGCTTCAACAATAGATAGAGAAATGGAATTATGCTTTTTGCTCAACTAGGACACTCGCTTCTTCCCTAGAAAGAAAGCACCGCCATTAGTACTTTTCCTGTCATCTACATCTGCAGCCCAATCTGCATTAGTATATGCACTCAAAGTGAGATCACCATCCTTTGGATACCAAAGTCCAAAGTCAATGATTCCTTTTAGATATCTGAAGATTGTCTTGAAAACAGTCACATGTGATTCTTTTGGATCAGCCTGAAATCTAGCAACCATACATACATCATTCATAATATCTGGTCTAGTTTGGGTTAAATAAAGCAATCCACCGATCATTGACTTGTATCTATTTTGATTCGCCTTAGGAGAATCATCATTCTATGTTCACTTGCATCTGGTCACCATGGTAGTACCGACAAGCTTTGATTATTCCATCCCAAATTTCTTCAGTAGCTCTCTCACATATTTGGATTGAGCTATGAAAATTCCCTTGTCTAACTGGGTCACTTGCAATCCTATAAAGAACTTCATTTCTCCAATCATACTCATCTCAAATTCATCCTTCATCTCATCACCAAACTTCCTACATAGATTGTCATCTCCTCCAAAAATGATATCATCAACAAAGACTTCTATAATTAACTCTTTATCATGATCCAATTTGAAATATAGGTTGCTATCAGTTGTACCTTTAGTGAATCCAAGCTTTAGTAAGTATCTATCCAATCTATTATACCAGGCTCTAGAGGCTTGCTTAAGTCCATATAGAGCTTTCTTCAGGCGAAAAATCATATCTTCCTTGTCAGTTAGCTGAAATCCATCTGGTTGTTCAATGTATACTTCTTCTAGTTCTCCATTCAGAAATGCCGTCTTCACATCCATTTGATAGACTTTATAGTTTTTGTATGCAACATCAGCAAGAAATAATCTAACAGCTTTGATTCTGGCAACAGGCGAAAATTTTTCTTCAAAATCAAAACCTTCCATCTAAGAATACCCTTTACATACTAGTCTTGCTTTATTCCAGACCACTTCAACTTGTTCATTCAGCTTGTTCCGAAACACCCATTTAGTACCAATCACATTTTTGTCTTTAGGTTTGGGAACTAGTGTCCACGTGTCATTTTTTTCAATTTGTGTCATCTCTTCCTTCATAGCTTCCATCCAGTGTTCATCTTGGTAGGCTTCAGTGACATTTTTAGGTTCAATTTTGGGAATTAGGAAATAATCTTCTGTAATCTTCCTTCTGGTTTTCACTCCTTTACTCTTATCTCCTATAATTTGACTTTTAGAATGATTTAGCTTTACATACCTTGGAGTTTTGGGAATTTCATGAACTTCTAGTTCTTCTGTTCTTTCTTTTGCACTTGCACTTGTTTGTGCTTCCTGACTTACTTGATTTACTGAAACAAATTGAGGTTGCTTTACCATAACATATGGAATAATTTGAAGTAGGTTTGGTGTTGGAAGATTTTTCCCTTTGTTTGTATTGTCTTCATCTAAATCATATCCACAATATCTAGATGATTTAGCAGAATCCTCATCAACTCTAACATTTGGACTCTCAACCATCTTTCTCAATCTTCTGTTATAGCATTGGTAGGCCTTGCTTTTAGTAGAGTAACCTAAAAAGATTCCTTCATCGCTTATTGCATCAAACTTTCCTATATCATCATCTCTCTTGATATAACATTTTCTTCCAAAGATCTTGAAATATTCAACAGTAGGCTTGTAACCAAACCATAGCTCAAAAGGGGTCTTACCAGAATTACCATTAACATTTACCCGGTTTAAAGTGTACACAACAGTGCTTATAGCTTCACTCCAATAGACCTGGGGCACATTTCCTTCTATCATCATTGTTCTAGTAGCATCCAAGATTGTTCTATTCTTTCTTTCTGCAACTCCATTCTGTTGAGGGGTTCAGGAGTAGATAATTGTCTTCTAATTCCATGTTCTTCACAAAAAGAGTTGAACTCTCTGGAAGTGAACTCACCACCTCTGTCAAATCTCAGACACTTGATTTTCATACCTTTCTCATTCTCTACCATAGCCTTGAAACTTTTGAACTTTTCCAGTGCTTCACATTTCTCTCTTAAGAAGGAAACCCATATCATTCTAGACCAATCATTAATAATCAACATAAAGTACCTTTCTCCATGAATACTTTTGACTTTGGAGGGACCACAGAGGTCAGTATGTAGCAGCTCCAACAAATCATTTGAATGAAACTGTTTGCTCCAGAAGGAGACTCTAGTCTATTTACCCATTTGACACTTCATACAAATTGTGTTAGCAGGTTTCACTAACTTAGGTAGATCTCTTACTGCTTGAGTGAAACTTACCTTGAAAATGTTATCAAAATTTACATGACACAACCTCCTATGCCACAACCAAATTTCATCTAATTTTTCAATTAAACAACTCCCACTAGCAACATTTAAGTGAAAAATATTACCTTTTGTCTTTCTACCAGTAGCAATCATATTGCCAGAACTTCCATGTATCTTGCATCTTCCATCTTTGAATTGTAGATCATAGCCTTTGTCCACCATCTGTCCAACACTCAAAATATTGTGCTTCAAGCCTTCAACATAAAGAACATCACCAATGTTATCCTTACCACCAAGACAAATAGAACCTCTAGCATGAATCACACCATCGTTGTTGTCTCCAAATCTTACAACACCGCCATCATACTTCTCTAGACTTACAAATTTGTTTTTATCACCATTCATATGATGTGAGCATCCACTGTCAATAACCCACTTATCCTTTTCTTCAACTCGGGCTGCAAGAGCTTTCTCATCTTTAGTAGATTTAGTAGCCACAAGACTATTTTCAATGGTAGCAATGAAAACCCATTCATCTTCATTTCCATTATCTTTATCAGACTCATCATCAGCCACTCCTTCAAAAAAGTAACATTTCTTTTAGAATCTAGACTTGTTAGGCTTAGATCTAGGAACTCTTTTAGGACATCATGATGTAAAATGACCTATTTTACTGCAAGAAAAACATTTAATAGGTAACACTCCTTCATACTTACCTTTTTCTCTACCTTCTTTCTTTACAATTAGCAGTGCTTCCAATTCTTCTACCTCTCTTTCTTTATCTTTAAGTTGTTTCAGTTCTTCATCATACTTGGATATTTTTTTGAAACATTCTCCCAGACCATATCTTTGCTTGTTACTTCCAGATATAGTAGCCTTGAATATTGATTTAGTTTTCATAATAGATTCACCAAATTCACTTAATTCAAAAGCAACAAGCTTACCAACCAGTGTGTCTCTTGACATCTTTGTTACTAATATGAGCTCTTTAATGGCGTGAGCCTTCACTTTTTAGGAGGGAGGAAAGGATCTGAGTATCTTAGCCACAATTTCATCCTCATCTAGAGAAGCACCAACACATGTAATACCCATCACTATTTCATTTACTCTTTGCATAAAAGTGATATTTTCATCTTCACCCATTTTCAAATTCTCATACTTTCCTTTTAAACTCTATACCTTAGCCATCTTCACTTGTGCATCTCCTTCATACAAAGTTTCTAGCTTTGTCCAAATCTCATGAGTTGTCTATAGTCCTACCACATTAGCCATCTCTGAATCTGTCAGAGCACTCACCAAAACTTCAATAGCCCTGATATTGTTTTCAACATCTTTGATCTCATCAGTTGTGGAGGGACCATTTTTAGGAATAACATATGGATCTTTTGTAATCTTGCAGTAGGCTTCACCAATACACCTTAGGTGACATTGCATCTTGACTTTCCATAGTGAGTAGTTAGTTCCATAAAATCTTGGACTGTCCTTCTTGAATGTTTCCATCTCAGATCACCTCAAGCTTTTAGACTTCTTTAGAGGAACCTGCTCTGATACCAATTGTTGGAAAAATAAGGACATACAACTGAGAGGGGGGGTGAATCAATTGTCACAAAATAATAAAATTTTCAAACTTTACTTAACTTAATCTTAGATTTAATGAATACGAAATTAACACATGAGAGAGATAGAGAACACCAAGATTTTTACGTGGAAACCTTGTTCAGGGAAAAACTACGGTGGATGTTAGTCAACAAGATTATACCCTGTTAAAAGTATAATGAAATCAATAAAGGGGAATGCACATGCATTTAGGCACACTTCCTAGAGCTCATTGCTCAATTACAAAAGGGGCTCACTGCCCAACAATACAAAATAGGATTAAAATCCAGAGGGTATGAACTGAAAAATTAGCTTCTGCACAAGCCTGATTATAGTTCCAATTAAGCACAAAAAACTCCTTCACTTTTCACTCAATTTGCTTCATAATTTGCTTGATCTTCTTCACACTCTGCTCAACAATTGAACGATATTCACACATACACACATAGGAGCACACCAAGAACATGAAGCACACTCTACATCAATGAAGCAATCACTATTATATATCCGCTACATGAGATTTCATCAACAACTTAGTCGGCCAGGAAAATAAAACATATTTGCAATGTCGGCCCAAATTTACAAATAAATTTTTAATGGAAATCCACTAAGGTCGGCCACAACATAGTGGAGACCCAAATTAATACCTCTAACATGAAAATACTTCAATTAGTTTCACCTTAAAAATCCACAACATGCTACCATCATCATGTCGGCCAGAAACATGAAAAACCTAACACATTCAAGAAAAAATCTTCAACCATGAGCACACCGATTAATGTGGACATACTACAAAGATAGAGCATGATCTAGAGACATCCAAAAACATCAAGAAGCAATAGATAAACTTCCACAACAACTGAGATTTCAAAAATCACTCAAACTTCATTTAGGAACAATGACAAAGACCACAAAAATACTGTTAGATCACAATATGATCAAATCTATACACAGACCTCTAAAAATTTCAGTAGATGATCTAGATACTCTCAAGAATAAACCCTTTAGTCTACAGTAGCTGAACTTCAACGTAAAGAAAAAGACGCCTTCATGACTTGCATAGTTCCACTGGGAACTTGAAACACTTTCTTTTACAACTTTCTCAATATCCTCAACATATACAACCTTTGATACACCAAATTCTAATAGTATTGACATCAATGACAACCACATATCAACAACACATCCACAACATCCAAAACACACTTCCTCACATCATCCATGATAATGCTTTATTGTCCTTCCCATAGCCTGGAATGGTTGACATTTTACATCTTCTACCTTCCATACCCATCCACAATACGACTTATCCACTACCATTCCTAATAACTAGTTTTATACCTAATTGGGGGAAAATACTTGGCTTGCATCGATTCCAACTTGACATTGGAGGTCACATATCCCGAAAATACAAAAACATCCAGATAATCTTTTAAAAACACAAAAAACCAAAACATTCCAAAAAGCCAAAAAAATAAAAACATGTCAAAACCCAAAAATATCCAAATGACTTTTCAAAATCCCAAAAATAGAGTCAGAGTCGGTCTAGTTAGTCCAAGTCAAACTACGAGGTCTCTGTGCATGCTATGTAGGCAAGGCCATTAGTCAATGAGCCCCCAAGGCCTTATGTTAGTCCTTTAGGGTTTATTGAGTCAAACATGAGGTCGGTCAATAATAAACTATGCATAGTCAAGTATCAATCAAACTACAAGGTCTCTATACGTGCAGGGTCATCAATCAATGAGCTCCCGAGACCATAGGTCAATCCCTTAGCGTCTTTCACATTTGTCATAATAAATCATACTTTGAAAATCAGGCACCTTGACATATACAACAATCAAACAAATATTTTTGCACAAAATCACGAATTAACAGACAAACAATTTGACTAATCTTCAAGTCAAATCAACCAAATTTCCAAATTAGTCCAAAGTCAAATCAATGTCAAACCAATCAAATCATAGGTCTTATACAGGACGTGTCCTTCCTAGAACCATACCTTGACATTTGTCCTATGTAGGATGTGTCCTTCCTGTAGTTAAGCATTGTCATTTAGTCAAAACTTGGTCATTTGTCCCTAAAATTAGTCAATCACCTTGTCAATGTTGTCAGTAAATAATGATTTCCAAACAATCTACATGGCTATTGAATTTGTCAGTCTAGTTTGTCTTATCCTTTTGATTTGTGTTTGAGTCATGTTACTAGCCACCTCGAGAATGTCCCATGAAGGATTTAGAGGAGTGATGATGTATCATGACTTTCTTTTCTTTGATTGATGTCTATGGTTTGTCTTGACAATATGGTTGGGGCAACTAAATTCCTAGTCTGAGTGATGACACTCCTTGTTTGCAATGTGTCTGTTTATGAAAAGGGATTACATTTCGCACCTTGGTCTTTCCATACCTTGGTGAACATCATCCCCTTGCAAAATACAAAAGCTCAATGAGGATACATGTGCACTTATCAAGGCTTATGAGGATATATTCATCACTTGTCTTTCTTCAATTATTCATATTACTAACTATTCTTCACTTCTCATTAATCTATTCTTCTAGATACCATTTCTTCTATCAATCTGTTCCACATCTCATATCAATCAAACTAATTATTCTTCACTTCTTACTATTTTTTTATTCTAGCTAATATTTCTTCTATCCAACTACATTTAATCATCTTATCAAAAAATTTTCCTCAACCTTTTATGCATCTTTCGCCAAATTTCCCGAGGGGGCATCATAATCCCGCTTCCGTTGAGGCATGCTAGCGCATGAACTAATCAATTTTTTAATTTTTTTTTCTTTGAGACAACACTAAAAATCACATTGTCTCAAAGAGGAAAAAATGTACACTTAAAATTGTCTTGAGCTTATGACGCCATTTTCTGACTAGTTTTTGGTGTAATTCTTCATCTAAACCTAATTCTTTGTCTAACCATAATTCTTCGTCTAACTTTAATCCAATTTCACTCTCTTTTCACACACATAATTAAATAATTTTTATTATTTAATTATATTAATGTCTTCCATTTCATTAATCCATCCTATTAAATAATTATTAACATTGCCTTTGATCAAATAAATACTTTTATTATTCATCAAGCTTGACATGGCCAAGGCTTATGACAGAGTTCGATGGTCCTTCCTCCAAAAAGTTTTGGGGGCCTTTGGTTTTGAGGAGGAGTGGATTCGTTGGGTTATGAGTTGTGTGAATTCTGTTTCTTTCTCTGTTTTGATTAATGGGGAGCACTCTGATCTCTTTGGTGCTTCTCGGGGTTTACGTCAAGGTGACCCCCTCTCTCCTTACTTGTTTCTTCTTTTGGTGGAAGGTTTGGGACGGTTGATAAAAAGGAATGTGGAGGGGGGTTTCATTCAAGGATGGCAATGGGGAGGTGGCTTACCAGTGCAATCTCACTTACAGTTTGTGGATGACACTGCTTTGATGGGCATGGCTACTATTAGGGAGGCTTCAAACATGCGCAAGGTATTGGATATTTATCTTGCTGCATCGGGCCAGTCAATTAATGAGGGAAAGTCTTCCATTTTTTTCTTCAATACTCCGAACTCCATTCAAAGGAGAATTGCTCATATTCTCAGATTTCAGATTGGGGATCTCCCGCTAACCTACCTTGGGATCCCTATTTCTGTTGGTAGGCAGTCTAGGGATTCTTGGCAGGCTATTCTAGAAAAATTTCGTGTCAAAGTCACTCATTGGACCCTTCGCTGGCTATCTTTTGCGGGTCGGGTTCAGCTGCTCAAATCTGTGGTTCAAGCTCTCCCTCTTTATAGGTGTATGATTCAGGTGGCGCCAGTGGGCTTTGTTAGGGATCTTGATTCCTTAGCAAGACAATTTTTATGGGCTGGTAGTTTATTATCTTCCAAGTGGAGCCTTGTTAGATGGGATGTTGTTTGTAGCCCTAAACAGTTTGGAGGTCTTGGGTTACGGCAGTCATTGTTGTCTGGTACGGCTCTGGCTGCTAAATTGTATTGGCGTTGGTGTGTGGAATAGGATCGGGTGTGGGCTAGAATTTTGACTCAAAAGTACTTTCCAGGGATTCCTCAAAGTGATATCCCTCGCTATAGCTTGACAGGGAAGGGATCTGTGATTTGGAATACTCTTAAGAAAGGGGCTGCGCTCGTTAAGGGTGGCTTATTCTGGATATGCAAGAGCGGGTCAGAGGCACATTTTTGGCATGACGCTTGGGATGGCCACCCTCCCATTGCTTCTCAGTATCCTCATTTGCTTACTTTGTGCCAGAGGTTCTGTGAAGCAGGATGGTCGAGGGTGTGCAACTTTAAGTCTCTTTCCTTTCAGGGGCAGTTGGTGGAGGCAAGATGGAAGAATCCAGAGGAATGGCCTATTGTTGGTATGGAGGAGGAGTGCACTGAGCTTCATTACATTCTTTCTTGTCGAAGTTGTAGCTCCCTCATGGATCAGGATGTGTTGACTTGGTCTCCTAACCCCAAGGGTGCTTACACTATTTCTTCTGGGTATCAGGAGTTGCTTTCCCAGCAGATTGAGGGGGTGGAGGTTCATTGGTGGAGGAAAGTTTGGAATAAGTTTTCTTGGCCAAAGTGTAATTGCTTTATTTGGACTTTGGCTTGGAATAGGTGTTTGACTTGGGATAATATCCGAAAGAGAGGTTTTTTAGGCCCATCTAGGTGTGTTCTCTGCGGGTGTGGGGAGGAGGACTCTCCTCACTTGTTCTTTCGTTGTTCCTTCACCTTACAGCTCTGGCATTTCTGGTGGGGTGTTTGGAAAAGCCCTTGCATTCATGCCTCCTCCTTGGTGGAGTTTTGGACTAGTCTGGGGAGGCCCCCCTCTTCGGCCTCTTTCTTGCAGGATGTTTGGTATGTTGGTCCCATCTTTCTACTTTGGCAAGTTTGGTTGGAAAGGAATCGAAGAATCTTTCGAGGTGAAAATTTGGGGATTCAACAAGTTTGGTCTAGAGTTGTGGGAATGATCCAGGAGACAGTCGAAGCTAAGGGTGATATTATGTTGCCGTTAGAGAAAGGAGATGCTGAGATGGTTCATCGGCTGGGTATTCAGGGGCTATCTTCAACTTCTGCTTGCGTCAGGAGAGGTAGGCGTGTGAAGCAAAAAGTTCAAAGGGTGGGGAGCTGGTTGCCCCCTCCTACTGGTTTTTTGAAAATTAATACGGATGGCTCATCTAGGGGAAATCCTGGACCTGCTGGGATTGGTGGGGTTGGTAGGGATTCTTCTAGATCAGTGGTTTTTATTTTTTCTGCTAATGAAGGGATACAAACTGTCAATAGGATGGAAGGCTTGGCTATTCTCTATGCCTTGAAATGGGCATATGCTTTAGGGTGGCGTAAGGCTATTTGTGAGTCTGATTCTCAGGTCTTGGTCAATTTACTTCATGGAAAGAAGATTTCTGATGTTAGCTGGCAGTTGGCTATGTTGGTGCAGCAGATATTGCAGGTTAGCTCTTTGATGGAGTCAGTATCTTATGTCCATATTCCAAGGGAATGGAATAGGGCAGCTGATTGTCTAGCCAAATGGGCATCAGAGAATATTGATGGTGGGAAGATTGATGGGTGGGAGCAGATTCCCCGTGAGTTATGTCAGGATTTGGAGAGGACTCTTGCAGAGGATGGGAGGGCTATTGGGGAAGAGTGATTTTGTTCCTGGTTTTTCTTGTGGTTTTTGTTGGTTCCTGGGGCTTTGGACCTTTGCTGTTATGTAATGCTTTGCTCTGATTTTCAATAAAGTTTTTACCCCTTTTTATTAAAAAAAAAATAAATACTTTTATTTATTTAATCTCACTAATCTAATGATTAATTAAATTATTTAAATTTAATTAATTATTCATGGTTTTGAAAATAAATGATTTTTTTAATATTCAAAAAATTAACTCTTACATCTCTCCCTCTTTTTCCCACTTAACTCTTCCATTTCCTTGAGTTTCTCAAGTGAACTCTTACATCTTTCTATTTCTCACTCCTCATTCCCTTTCATTCTTCTATCTTGAAAATGGGAAACTTTCCTTTACACAATCTCTCATTTGATCTCAACTATCCATTCTCTACTCAATCTCGTCTGTCCATTTCACTATCTTCTCATCTATAAATTCAGGTTTTTTAGCTCTTCATTTCTCTATGTTGGAAATATTGTCATTGATGTCAAAGGCATATAGGAGTTTGTTATAATATTATCATTGATGTCAACTGTGATCTATTTCAAGGAAATCATAAAAGGCCATAGGCCACTAATTGATAGACATGTTAGTAACTTGCAAGAACACAAGCCAAGTGGGAAAACTAATATGTTCTTGGACAAACGGTTTTGGGAAAATAATGATAGTTTTGGAGATGAAGATAAGTCTATTATTAAATTCCAACATGAGCAATAGATAAGGATAGTTAAGCAAAAAAAAATTGCTTTATCATATGGAGACGACATCATGGTGTTGCCCTCTCAACTCTTGACAACCTTGAAGGAGGATTGCTGGAGATGATGAAGACGGTGCAAGAGAATTGGAGGATACAATGAAAATGTTAAATAGAAGGAGGGAATGAAGATAAAATAGGACAACGGTCTTATATACCTGTGTTTATTATTAAACTATGACAAAATTAGAATGAGGAAAAAATGAATAAGAATGAGACAAAAAAGACAAAAATAATATAAAGGAAAAAATAAATAAGACAAAAATAGAAAAAGATGAAAGTGCATAAAAAATTATTAAGGAAAGGAGCAATGATAAGTTTAAGGCAGGACTTTAAACAATGATTAAAGTTTTTGTGGCTGATTTACTCATCCCACTAGAAGACAAAATTTGTCTTATTCACTTTTAAAATGGTGTGATTCATAAAAAAAGTTTGAGAAAACAGTTTTTAAATTGAAGAGGTGTGATTAGTATTGGTAATGATGTGTTATGTTTTTTGAAGGTGAAAGGATATGTCTCCAAAGGGAATCACCTTCTTTGATAAGGTATAAGTAGTGATTGCGAATTGGAAGAAAGTGACTGAGTGACTCAATGAAATATTTTATGATATAAGAAGAGATGCATATTAAAAGAAAATGATTAATGTAATGAACAACAATGATTAAAAAAGGGAATAGATGCATCTCTTGGTTGAAGAGGTATGATTGAGTTGAAATAAAAAGACATATCTATGAGACACACTCAGATCAACATATGAGGGTATAAGAGGTGGTGAAATGTAAATGAAACATCATACAAACACCAGTGAGTGTGAGGAATAAAAGAATATAAGATCTTACACTGCAGATTTGCAGATGACAATTTAGAGAAGATATACAACAGACTTGGAACATTAGAGTAGTGTGTGTGAGAGATGAGTATGTGAGAAAAGAGTGCGTGAATAAAGTAAGAGATGTGTATGAAATAAAAGAAAAATAAAAATGGAACAATGGCGATATAAGAAGATCATTAAAGCAGTTATAAAAGAAAAGCAGAAGTAAGGCAATACAATGATAAATCAATCCAATTAAAGAGCAAAATTATGAGTATAGCAACAAACATGAATATGTTATATGCAGATTTAAAGGAGTAGAATGCAGATTTGAAAGAAAGCATATATGGTGCATCATCTAAGAGCAGATTGGTGAAAGAGAATAAATGGAGATTAAAGAAAATAATATATGCAAATTGGTAAAGGAAATATATCTAGATTTATGAAGGAAGTTGGAGCAGATTTGACAAGGAGTCAATTTAAAAGGGAAGATATATGAATAATTGCATCAAGTTTTTGAAGAAGTATCATCAACAAGAAGATTTTTGTGAAGGCATAGAAAGAGTTTGTCATTGATTGAAGAAGATATAGTTTGTGAAGAGGAATTTGTGACAGATCCATAAAGAAGATTATAGCAGATTTGTAAGAAGGATATTTGAGCAAAATTGTCCATCATCCGTTGAAGAAGCAACATTAATGGTGGAACACTATTCTTGAAATTAGTATCTTTTGCTAAGTTGGTGCTCAAAAAGTAGCAGTTTGATGCTCCTTGTAGGTCGGTTCCTACTAAATCAAAGATAGGAGTTGATGCTCCTTGTAGTTTGGTGCTTACTAAAGTGTGAGAGCTGGTGATTCAAGTAGGTTGGTGCCTACATCCATTGTAATACTTATATAATTCATTAAGTACATTATTTGTACTGTGGTTTTCTCTCGTAAGGGTTTCCACGTAAAATCTTGGTGTCAACTTGTTCATATTGTTATATTCTTGCATGTCTGATATTGTGTTAGAGTTTAAAGTGGGTAAAGTTGAGAGGGTAAGAATTTGTTAATATAGTGATTCACCCCTCTTCTCAGTATATTTTGTGCTCTTCAATTAGTCTAAAAGTGAGTTCCTTCTATAAAGCTTAACCACTTGAAGGTAGATCGTGTGAGCACACATGGGAAAAAAAAAGGAAATAAAGGAAAAATGAATTCTAAGAAGAGTATTGGTAACAAAGCATCAAGTACAAGGGATAATGTAATGGACAATGTTTTCTTTGAAAGAGAAACCCATTCTACATGTAGTAGTGATTGTATCGATATCATAGATTCCAGCAGCTGCGATGAAGTGGCACTTGGAATATTCATGGAAATAGAAAATGATGAAGTGATAAATGAAGATAAACTTGTACAAAAAATAAAGGAGAAGACAAGAGGAGAAAATAACATTGAAGTGGTGAACTTAGAAAAAGATGATTCAAGCAATAACTTGAGCAATAAATTGGATGAAAAGAAAGTTCATTTTGATGAAAAACTCAAAGAAAGATTTGATGCATATGAAGAAGATTATGATGAAAGAGATAAAGAAGTAGATCTTGTGGAGGAACTTGAGTATGCCTACTGTAAGATTGAGAAACTCAAGCAAAAAAATTCAAGGCTAAAATCACAATGTCAAGAGGACAAGGAAACAAAAGAAAAATTAGAAAAAGTGATCATGGAATTAAAAATGGAAATCAAAGAGGCCAAAAAAATTGAGGAAGAGGTAAGGAAACAACTAAAAGAAAAGGTTCAAGAATGTGAGAAGCTAGAACTTGAGATCATCTCCATAAAGAAGGAATTAAAGAAATCAAATGACAAATTTAATTACTGCACCAAGTTTGAAAAAAGTAGTGAAATGTTGAAAAAGATAATCCACTCTCAAAGATTATCTTCCATCAAGTGTGGACTTGGGGTTGAAGAAAACAAAGAGGCTACCAAAGAAGAGCCAAAATCAAAGGCTGTAGAACCTCACAAGAAATCAAGAGAAGAAAATCAGAAAAGACATGTTGATACACCAAAGTACTTCATAAATAAAAGTGCACCTCCACAAGTGAAGAATGCCACATTCAAAAAGCCTCCACCAAGGCAAGTACATGTAACCATACACTATTATCCTTTCAATGGCTATTACTACAAGTGCAACAATTTTGGTAATAAGGAAAAGAAGTATAAAATGCAAATAAAACACTATGGAGAATGGAACAAAAACATATATCATCATAAGTGGACAGAAACTATCATTCATATTATCCTCAAGATGTTATGTGCTACAAATACAATAACCATGGACACATTGCACTACATTGTAGACATTGTTCAGCGAAACCTCTTACAAAGTACAAGATAAAGAACACCATGATCAAACAAAAGGGAAGACCTACTTTGGTGTGGAGAAAGAAACCAAACCAAGACTATAAGAAGAGTAAAGAGGATGAATCTAGCAATATACACTATGCACAAGTGACATCCCCTAGTTTGTAAGGAGAAGCAGAATTTCAGGGGGAGTTAAGTATGATTGTATCCATTACCTCCATGAAAAGAAAAGAAAAGATGTGAAAAGAAAAAGGGTATGCAAGTGTATATTCACTCTTTGCAAGCATGTGTTGGAAAAAAAAATTGATTGTGAAAAAGTTGGATAATTGTATTTATGTTCAACTTAATATTAATGGAGCTACCATTGATACCTTAGGATACATGGATATATGATAATAATTGTTTCATCGAGAATATCAAGGTAGAAGGATTACAACAAAGACATAATGATGAGATGGAAATTTGAAACAAGGAGGAAATGATTGCATTGATGTCAAGGGAAAGGGCCTTCAAATGAAAATCCTAAAAATAGAAGTCACTTGCACAATATTTCAGCAACAAAAATAAGTGAACCATAGATTTTTGGCACCATGCACCTTTCTAGCTCTTCTAGGGTTTTTCACCTAAAAGGAGAAAGTAGGGCCAAAAATGCTAAGGGGTTTATTCAAATTATATTATGTGTGATGTTATTTAAGCTAAATGAAGTGAACTAAATGCAATTTAGTGATCTATATGACTGAATTTGAATGCAAAACTAAAGATTTAAGTTATGTTGGAAAACACAATGTGATATGCAAAACAATGAAATATGAATGAACAAATGCAGAATAGAAAGAAATGGACTGAATCAGTGTGCACCTAGGCAAGATTTGAGGAATCTGGAATCTTTGAAATGTAGTCTGGATTCACAGAAAATCAACAGTGGGACTCATTCACCTAGGGTGGAAAATTAGTATTGCTTATGGTGAAAATTGTCAAGAACCAGTTTCTGACTGTTTGGATCTAGAATCTGACAAAACATAGATTTTTAGTCTTAAGGTGGGACTCATTCACCATTGGTGGTGAATCAATCCTCTCCCAAAATTTTGAGAAATCAGGAGACAACTCTACAACACCAAATATGGAAATGTTTGCTTGTCAGGTTATTGAAGTCAATTCTGTAGGAAACAGACAAAATGTCTTCTCCAAGCTTGAAATAAGGTTGATTTGACTTGAAGCACCTAGTTGACTTGTTGACCACTTTTCAACACCTAAATACTTGTTAAATATGCACAAAAAAGTCTGCAAACACACAAGCAAGAGGGAAAAATGGTTGAGGGTTAGCAAATAGGGGTTTGCGTTGGTCAAACCCCACTTTGGTAATCAAACCCTTAATGAAATAATGAAATAATGAAATAAGAGAATGATAAACAAATAACATGCAAATGCTATCAACTTACCGAACCCTTGTTGGTGAAAATCTGAAGTTGTGTCAATGGATGCTTCAAAATGCTTGAATCATGCTTGATTTGATGTTGTAAGATGATTGAATGCTTGAGTGAATGAAAAGATTGCTTGGATGTGATGTGTGTGTAGGATCTCTAAAATGAGGTAAAAATCACTTATTTATACACTTGTGCCTTAGTGACCCATTAATACCTCATCACAGGCCGACATCAAGTGATTTTGAATAAAAAACCGAAAGTAAATTTAAAATATTTTGAATTTGGAGCCAAGGGGGACTCATTCACCACCCATGGCGAATGGGTCTCACCTAGGACCTGAAAATGAGTGTCGGGAATTAAGTCACATTTAATATTATTTGTCAGGTTTACATTAAAAAATGCACTTAATTAAGGCTTATAAGGGCATAAAGGGGTCAAATAAAGCATAAGAAAGGTGTAAATAGTGAAGTTAAGCCTAGATAAGCATGAAATCTTGTTGCAAGACCTTACAACACTTCAAAATAGGACTTGATAAGTGATGAAAAGGTGATTTTTAGGTGAATTGTAATGAATAAAGTCTAGAAGAGTGTAGAAATGTTTTACAACACTTCACAACACCTTCACAAGACATTAATATTTGAATTTTAGTACCTAAATATGCATGTTCAAGCCACATTACAATATAAAATCAAAGAAAAATAGACCAAACATCATGAAACAAGACCTAAAAGGCCATGAAAATGACAAGGGGCCATTTTTCTACAACAAATTTAGCCCCCACTTTAGTGAGAGGATGAACTTGCTTCAAACTCACACTAAAGTAGCCATGAACATAGAGAGAAGGTTTCAAATGAACTTACATTAGTAAGATGAAATACAATGATTGAAAGGGATGATCAAGCCCCCAAGATGAAGATCCCATGGAAAACTAAGCATAAGAACAAAGAAACACACAAGTGTTGAAAGCGAGAATGAATTGAGCTTCAATTGTCTGTCCAACTAGTTGTGGAATAGATCTAGTCTGATTGTTTGAAAAAGAGAATGCATACTCACTCTAGGGCAACAAAACTCATGGCAGTCTGCCAGGTGAGAAGGACCAAAAGGGTGAAATACATACGCTAGTTGGTATGCACTCACAAATAGAAAGGTGGCTATGGGGAAAGTCGTGCCATTGAGTGGGCTTCTCGCTCAACCATATCAAAGTTATACCTCCTGATAACTTTAACAAGGCGCCACAAGGAAAAATGTTGGTTCGTGCTTCATGAGACAAGCAAAGCTTCGTATGCGTAGAACTCATGAACAAAGAAAAAGGTACCACAGGCATACAAGCTGCGTTATGCAAGGTGACAAAAATGTAAAAATGTAAAAAGTGTAAAAGATGTTCAAAAGAGTCTTGTTAAGTTCATGCAAGGTCTATCACTTAGGGAACATTGTAACTAATGTTTCCAAGAGAGGACCAATTAAAGAATAAAATATTCACAACTTAGGGGATGTAGTGCGTCACATTAGGCCACAAAGAGTAATGCAATATGCTAAGATAGATCACACTTATGAAGGAAATCATACCCAATGTCATCCATAAAGTAACAAACACATGATATGAACGACAAGGCTATGTTGGGTTCACCTAAATGAACCGTATATTTTTGGCACCATGCACCTTTCTAGCTCTTCTAGGGTTTTTCATCTAAAAGGAGAAAGCGAGGCCAAAAATGCTAAGGGGTTCATTCAAATTATGTTATGTGATGTTATTTAAGCTAAATGAAGTGAATTGAATGCAATTTAGTGATCTATATGACTGAATTTGAATGAAAAACTAAAGATTTAAGCTATGTTTGAAAACACAATGTGATATGCGAAACAATAAAACATGAATGAACAAATGCAGAACAAAAAGAAATGGACTAAATCAGTGTGCACCTAGGCAAGATTTGAGAAATCTGGAATCTTTGAAACACTGTCTGGAATCATAGAAAATCAATGGGACTTGTTGGAGCCTAAAATTTCATGCAAATTTTAGGTTCCTATGTGAAAAAATTAGATTTCAACACTCAAAAAACTTAGTTGTAAAAGCAACCTTAGGAGTACATTTTAAAAAATCATATATTTGGATCTGTTCATTTTCATGCCAAACTACCTTGCACAAATGTTTATATACCATATGTAAGTGTCTCCACCAAGTTTCATCTTCATACAATTAGTTTTGGCAAGTTTTCAAAAAGCCAAGTTGAAGGGTTCTACGAAGGTTTGTTGTCTACATAGTTAAAATGGTCAACTTTGGAAGGCA
Organism: Sequoia sempervirens; assembly: GCA_007258455.2. NCBI lineage: Eukaryota > Viridiplantae > Streptophyta > Pinopsida > Cupressales > Cupressaceae > Sequoia > Sequoia sempervirens. The sequence goes on along the minus strand of VDFB02290388.1, from coordinate 15,464 downwards.
ATATTAAGTAACCAAAAGAGTTTCATCACAAAATGATTGATGCTTTTAATTCCCTCCACCAAACTCTACCTCTATGTCAACATTTAGAGCTCTAGGACATCATTTGATATTTTTCCAAAATTAGAACCAGATGGGTTTTACTCAGTTTGAAGACTGCATTTCTAGAATAGTTGCAATATGGTCAACTTTGTTGCTTCATACTTTGCAGAAGAAGAGGATTTACGGAAATCCCATTTTCCTACATGTTCATATGAGCTAAATGAACTAATCCCTAGGATGACAACTTCTAAAAATTAGATATGATATTTTTACAAAAAGACAAGTGGGTGGATTCCAAATGGTTTTAGCAGTGACAGTTTGCAGAAAATGCCAGATAAGTAACTTTGAACATTGACAGTTTGCAGTGCTGATAGTTTCATGCCAATCATTTTGACAAGCACACTCCCCTACCATCAATTAACATACTGGTGAAATTTCACGGCTTTTGGAGATCATTCAATCAGTTTTATAAAGCAGTTTTGGAGGCTACTTGAAATATTTCAGTCACTCTGAAAAAATATCAGAAATTAAATAATTACCCACTTTAGTTGAAAAGGCGCTTCATATTTTTATGGAAAAATTGTGTTTTTAGGATGACCTCAATAATAAATCACAAGGGACTATGAAAGGAAAAAGGTAGTTTTCTAGTGAGACAAAATCACAAACATGGCACAAGACATTGACCTATGGTTATAAACAAAGAGCAACATACACATTCTAGTGATAATAAGTCAAGGTTCATATCATGTAAAATAAGGCTTCATACTAAGAGTTTGAACAAAAATAAGGCGATGGTAGTCCATATGTTGTATCTTGGAGCCAAGAGGTTATCAACTGGGAATTGAAGACACATCTATAATGTCGAGTTCCTGAGTGTGAGCTTTAAGAATGTGGAATTCTTCCATCGATTTGAAGAAGGCTAATATTTTTCAAGTTTCCTAATTATGTAGTACAACCATGGCTCAGGGTCGAGATGAGATCTTACTAAGGTTAGGATTAATTGGGAATGCACTTAAGGTGGAAAAAAATGCTTTGGCAACATGGAACGAAACACAAGTGAAAGGAAACATGAAGAACACATACATCCACATAGAAGGGACACTTATATGAAATGAATATGATTTTCCTTATACACAGATATCATAGAGGTCATTCTTCCAAACTCAGATTTTTGACATCTTCTATAAATGCTTCCATCGTAAGAGTCCCTGCAAGGTACCTAAACTGAGTTGAGAAAAGAGATAAGGCGTTTGAACATAAATGCCAACCACAAGTACTTGACAACATTAAAGAAAGTTAAATACCCAAATTTTGATATAGGTAAGACGACTATTATTATGGTGCAGCAAAATGATACGCGTCTTGAGAAAACTCCAAGAATCCTCAAGCTTTTCAGGAAATTTGGTGTATATTGATGTAAATGGTTGTAAAAGGTTGAAATGGGTGTTAGATTCTACGTGAAATGTTCAGAGACTTAGCGCTGCACAACAATGAATACAATTCAAGATGGTAGTGCCACCAATACAATTGGCATGGTGCTCATTTACTGATAGGAATACATTTGAATACAATCCAACCAAGTTTTATCAAGCCAGAATGGGGAACTATCTGCAAAAACCGATTGTGATTATACATTTGTTGAAGGAACCTTCGCGCGAGCTATTTGGGAGCAGGATTCTAATTGTGGATTTTGAGTTTATTCAAAGAGATTGCAGATCTAAATCCCCACGCAACACTATGAGAAATCACCCCAAGCGAAGCCTAAAGGGCACAATTTTGCGTTCGTTAATCACAGTATGATGAGCATCCAGACTGAGATTTGAATCCTTAGTGGGCGAAGAAGAATATGCGGTGCCATTGATAGTTCTCTCGCACCACACAGGCCGGAGACAAAAACTCATTGGAAATACGTGTTATCGGTGTGAGTTTTTTAAATCCCTCTGATTGTGAAGGTAACGCCGATGAGGAGGTTCCGATAGCAAAACAATATCGGTGAGAGGATTGATCATCGACAGAGAGTTAAAATGTGGTCCCACCGATAGCCCGATAGGCTTACTTCATCGACAAAAGATATGAAGTCGGTGGGAAATAAATAAGTCTCTTCGATCATTTAAGTCACACAGATGCACGAGTATGTATGATCAAAGTGCAAAACAAAAGGTTGAATAAAGCATAATTATAATGAAAAGGAATAATATTTCGAGAAGATATAAAATTCACAGAAGATGTTTATTCACCCAAAAAAATCATAAAGGGTAAAAATTATAAGTATTTGCATTGAAGGAGTTATGAGAGTGGGAAATATGTATTTATTAGGTGAAAATACAAACAGATACTTGTTTAAAGTAATAATGGGATTATTTGTTTCACCGAGATGTTATTTAAAGTACAAATGTTTTCACTAAGGAGTAAAACATTCCTCCGGGGAGTTAAAATCATTTGAAGAGTCATGGAGGGGGTAATTATTTTACCCAAGGAATAATTTATTAAATTGGAATAAACGAGAGATTTTCCAGCAAAAAGATTAATCAAGACTATAAAGATCTCATTTTTTTTGTGAAATAATGATTATTATTCACGAGACGAAGATTAAAATATTTAATTTTCCTAAGGTAATTAATTAAATATTGTTGCCAAAGAAGAAGAATATTGAAGAGATGCAACAGACAGATTGAAGGGTCACAACCCTAAAAAGGCAATGTATATATGCAAAGTGAAATTGTATCATAAAAAATCATTAGAAATAGAAGATAGTAGTGGAATAGGGATAATTAATGGATAGCAGAAAAGCTCCATAATGTTTATATTATGAAAGACTATGTTACAAGCAATATTTTGAAGAAGTCAATGGAAGATCTCTGATTTTGTGGCGTTATCTTGGTATCAATTGTTTGTTGGAGTTATTCAATTATCTGGTTGTCTCCATTTTAATGCTTCTTTATTATTTAAATTGGTATATAAAGTATATATTAAATTTATCAATACACATTTGTTGTATTTGTGTGAGATGATTAATTGCTTTCCCCAAAGGAATTAAAATCCTTCTAGTTAATCACAATAATCTGGAAGTGTTATTTGGATCAGTAAGAAGAACCATATAATTAGGATTGCCAATCTGTCTCTAATTTGGTGTTATCTGCGTTCTTGCATAATTTATTCAATTAGTTCTTTCAAGCAAAGATTAAAATCTTTTTGATAAATTATAAGTAGCCTGGTTATGTTAGTTGGATAAGTAAGTAGAGTTTTTCAATCACTTTCCTACACGTTTATACAAGTTATAAACCAATATTAGTGTGCTAAACAGTTAGAGTTCCTACCAAATACGAGTAACTTATCTTAGACTTTCATTTGACTCCATTTACCCAACAAGGCACTGATCTTATCCATTTCATTATTTAGTTTTATCATTTTTTTTTTCAAAACCTCACATCTAATAATTGAACATATTCATAAACTTCACCTTGATATTGTTTATACAATTTCTACCAAATTAGACTTGCATCTTTCCACTTCCAATTTCCATTGTAAATAGATCACATAAGTAGGAAATAAATAGTTTAAGTTTGCTTCAGGTATACCCACCTAGATTTGGCAGAGCCTGAAGAGAAGAAGGTTCAAATACATCAATTGGCCTTGTTCGTTAGCCTAAAACGTACCAAGAGCTTGGAAAACTCTTGTGGTTTTTCAACCAGAATTTTTGAGAATTAATGAGACTCATTCGCCTAGGGTAGCGAATTAGTCATGCTTTTGGTGAAAATTGTCGGGATCCAAAATCTGACAAAACATAGATTTTTAGTCTTAAGGTGGGACTCATTCTCCATTGGTGGAAAATCAGTCCTCTTCCAAAATTTTGAGAAATTAGGAGACAACTCTACATCACTAGATCTGGAAAAATGTTTGTTTGTTAGGTTGTTGAAGTCAATTCTGCAGGAAACAGACAAAATGTCTTCTCCAAGCTTGAAATATGTTGATTTGACTTCAAACACCTAGTTGACTTGTTGACCACTTTTCAACACCTAAATACTTGTTAAATCTGCACACAAAAGTCTGGAAACACACAAGCAAGAGGGAAAAATGGTTGAGGGTTAGCAAATAGGGGTTTGCCTTGGTCAAACCCCACTTTGGTAATTGAACCCTTAATGAAATAATGAAATAAGAGAGAATGATAAACAAATAACATGCAAATGGTATCAACTTACCAAACCCTTGTTGGTGAAAATCTAAAGTTGTGTCAATGGATTCTCCAAAATGTTTGAATAGTGCTTGATTTGATGTTGTAAGATGCTTGAATGCTTGAGTGAATGAAAAGATTGCTTGTATGTGATGTGTGTGTAGGAGCCTTAAAATGCGGTGAAAATCACTTATTTATACACACTTGTGCCTTAGTAACCCTTTAATACCTCATCACAAGGTGACATCAAGTGATTTTGAATAAAAACCTGAAAGGAAATTTAAAATATTTTGAATTTGGAGCCAAGGGGGACTCATTCGCCACCCATGGCGAATGGGTCCCACCTAGGACCTGAAAATGAGTGTTGGGAATTAAGTCACATTTAATATTATTTGTTGGGTTTACATTAAAAAATGCACTCAATTAAGGCTTATAAAGGCATAAAGGGGTCAAATAAAGCATAAGAAAGGTGTAAATAGTGCATTTAAGCCTAGAGAAGTGTGAAATATTGTTACAAGACCTTACAACACTTCAAAATAAGACTTGATAAGTGATGAAAAGGTGATTTTTAGTTGAATTGTAGTGAATAGAGTATAGAAGAGTGTAGAAATGTTTTACAACACTTCGCAACACCTTCACAAGACGTCAATAAATTTTAGTACCTAAATATGCATGTTTAAGCCACATTAATCAGAGCAAAATAGACCAAACATCATGAAACAAGACCTAAAAGACCATGAAAATGACAAGGGGACATTTTTCTATGACACAATAAGTAATGGATTGATATCTACATGATGAAAGACTACGATAGATTGAAGACCTTGAATAAGGAGTTATCTTTTGTATGGAACAAGATATCAAAAGAACATAAGGACATTCAGAAATCCTTGAGATTAGAAGACTCTCATGAAGATATGACTTGATGATCTTAATCTAGCAGCCAAGAGCATAAAAGGAAGAATTGAACATGCATGAGATAGTGATGAGATCAATGAGTTCCCAACTTGAGAAACATGACAAGAGAAGACAATTTTTTTTGAAAAACCATAAAGAAAGATTGTTCCCAACAAAATCATAATACAAAGAATCAAGTAACCCAAGAAAGAGAAACATTAGAACAAGGGGGAGCATTAGAGAATCTTTGACAGTGGGAGAAGTCAATTCTTCTGCATTTGATGTGAGAATACAATCAGTTTCTTTGAAGGAAAGAAGGTTGATGAACATATGTTTTCCATTGATATCAAAAAGGGAGAGATATAGAATGGGGAGAGTTAATTATGTTGCCATCAGTGACAAAGGGGGAGATTGTTGGAAATATTGTCATTGATGTGAAAGGCATATAAGAGTTTGTTATAATATTATCATTGATGTCAACTGTGATCTATGTCAAGGAAATCATAAAAGGCCATAGGCCACTAATTGATAGACATGTTAGTAACTTGCAAGAACACAATCCAAGTGGGGAAACTAATATGTTCTTGGATAGATGGTTTTGGGAAAATAATGATAGTTTTGGAGATGAAGATAAGTCTATTATTAAATTCCAACATGAGCAACAGATAAGGATGGTTAAGCAAAACAAATTTTCTTTATTAGATAAAGACAATGACATCATGTTGTTGCCCTCTCAACTCTTGACAACCTTGAAGGATGATTCCTGAAGATGATGAACACGGTGCAAGAGAATTGGAGGATACAATGAAAAAGTTAAATAGAAGGAGGAAATGGAGAGAAAATCGGACAACAGTCTTATATACTTGTGTTTATTATTAAACTAAGACAAAATTAGAATGAGGCAAAAATGAAATAATAATGAGACCAAAAAAAATGAGACAAAAATAGGAGACAAAAAAGACAAAAATAATATAAAGGAAAAAACAAACAAGATAAAAATAGAAAAAGATGAAAGTGCATCAAATATTATTAAGGAAAGGAGCAGCGATAAGTTTAAGGCAAGACTTTAAACAACGATTAAATCTTTTGTGGCTGATTTACTCATCCCACTAGAAGACAAAATTTGTTTTATTCACTTTTAAAATGGTGTAATTCATAAAAGAAGTTTGAGAAAACAGTTTTTAAATTGAAGAGGTGAGATTAGTATTGGTAATGAAGTGTTATGTTTTTTGAAGGTGAAAGGATGTGTCTCCAAAGGGAATCACCTTCTTTGATAAGGTATAAATAGTGATTGCAAAATGGGGGAAAGTGTTTGAGTGACTCAATGAAATATTTTATGATATAAGCAGAGATGCATATTAAAAGCAATGATTAATGTAATGAACAACAACAATTAAAAAAGGGAATAGATGCATCTCTTGGTTGAAGAGGTATGATTGAGTTGAAATAAAAGACATATCTATGAGACACACCCAGATCAACATATGAGGGTTTAAGAGGTGGTGAAATGTAAATGAAACATCAGAAAAACACCAGTGAGTGTGAGGAATAAAAGAATATAAGATCTTACACTACAGATCTGTAGATGAGAATTTAGAGAAGATATACAATAGACTTGGAACATAAGAGTAGTGTGTGTGAGAGATAAATATGTGAGAAAAGAGTGTGAATAAAGTAAGAGACGCATGTATGAAATAAAAGAAATACAAAAGTGGAACAATGAAGATATAAGAAGATCATTAATGTAGGAATAAAAGAAAAGAACAGGTGGAATAATGAAGATATAAGAAGATCATTAAATCAGATATAAAAGAAAAGCATAAGTAAGGCAATAGAATGATAAATTAGTCCAATTAAAGAGCAAAATTATGAGTATATCAACAAACATGAATATGGATATGCAGATTTAAAAGAGTAGAATGCAGATTTGAAAGAAAGCATATATGGTGCATCATCTAAGAGCATATTGGTGAAAGAGAATAAATGGAGATTTAAGAAAAGAATATATGCAAATTGGTAAAGGAAATATATCTAGATTTATGAAGGAATTCGAAGCAGATTTGACAAGGAGTCAATTTAAAAGGGAAGATATATGAATAATTGCATCAAGTTTGTGAAGAATATGTCATTAGCAAGATCTTTATGAAGGCATAGAAAGAGTTTGTCATCAATTGAAGAAGATATAGTTTGTGAAGAGGAATTTGTGACAGATCCATAAAGAAGATTATAAGAGATTTGTAAGAAGGATATTTGAGCAAAATTGTCCATCATCTGTTGAAGAAGCAACATTAAAGGTGGAACACTATTCTTGAAATTAGTATCTTTTGCTAAGTTGGTGCTTGGAAAGTAGGAGTTTGGTGCTCCTTGTAGGTTGGTGCCTACTAAATCAGAGATAGGAGTTGATGCTCCTTGTGGGTTGGTGCCTACTAAAGTGTGAGAGTTGGTGATTCAAGTAGGTTGGTGCCTACATCCATTGTAATACTTATATAATTCATAAAGTACATTATTTATACCGTGGTTTTCTCCCGTAACGGTTTCCACATAAAATCTTGGTGTCAACTTGTTCATATTGTTATATTCTTGCATGGTTGATATCGTGTTAGAGTTTAAAGTGGGTAAAGTTGAGAGGGTAAAAATTTGTTAATATATTGATTCACCGCCCCCCCCCCCCCTCTTAGTATATTTTGTGCTTTTCACTCTAACCACCGTCTTCAACCTTTCACTATCCCCATTTTCGTCTTAAGCCTTTTACTTTGTGTACTTCAAAATTGAGAGCAACATATCTAAAATATTCAAAAGCAAAGGAGAGAAGAACAATGGAGGTCAACTAATGAATGCATAAAGGTATAATTTTCTTTGTTCATTTGTATTCAACTTTCTTTATGCTTATTTGTGCTTCATTGTTTTAGATTTGATTTATAAGCTTACTTCTAATGGTTTGGTGGTTTCCTTCAAGGATTAAAGCTTCGCAAATTGAATTTTCAGATCCGTACATGAATAGTTTTATTTATTATGAAATTCTTTAAAATGGGTCAAGGATGACGATTATTATTAAGAAATAGGTTTAGATGAATGCTATTAGATAAACAAATAATGGTCAATATGACCATTTGTTATTCATGCTTCCCTTTGTGGGTAGTAGTCGCAGAGAAACTGTTTGGGGAATAAGAACCCTAGAAAAGGTTGTGTACCCAATGTAACTAGTTCACATAAAACATAGACTAAAAGAAAAAACTACATATTTTATGCTTTGATCTCATTTGGAAGTAGGGTATGTAGGTAGTCTAGGAAACAAAGGATGCTCCTAGTACTTAGGGATTCAAAAATGAGATTTAGAGCAAGAGAGATTACCTAAACATTTTTAAAATATAATCAACAAAAATATATTGAACTATACTTGGAAGAATCCTTTATGAATTGCTTGATTCCATGGGGCCTTAGGCCAAATTTTAAGGTAGGTTTCAAGCCTAGAAATATTAATTATGTATCCCTGATGATGGTGGCCTCAATACACTTTTAGTAGGAAGTGTGGTCACCAAGGAAGTGACTCAGGAATAGTCCCAATGAGTCCAAGACTCTGGCTAGAGGATATACCTATCGTATAATAAATGCCTACCTTTTTTTAAATGGATACCTAATCAAATTATATGGATAGATGAATTCCTATTTTGTATGAATAATGAAGTGAATTCATGTTCTATATGAAAAGATGATTGTTTGATATTCCAAATTGATAAATACCTATCCTATATGGATAGATGTTCCTAAGTATACTTATGAATGAATAATTAAACAACAAAAAGAAAAAAAATAGTGGTGTTTTTGGGTTAAAATATATTGTGTCTTTACATGTATCAAAGTGAAGTTTGAAAGATAGGCCTTGAGCTTACTACAAATCATGCAATTAAAAAATATATTTATATAAAAGTTATTTGAAAAACATTTTTCTCAAACCTTATAAGAATACTAATAAGAGAATAATTAATTAGGAATATTAAATGGCAAGGGGAAGAGCAACTCGAGCCAATGTCAGTTGAAGGTCAAGGAAGGATAATAACAATCAACAATAAGCACAAGGGGGTAATGAAGATAGGATAGAAGCAATAATAGAACTACTAATTAAACAGAGGGATAAGATCAATTCTTTGGAGCAAACAGTACATGATCTTCAAACAAGGCAAGACAATATTGGAAACACAGTAGAACCTAAACTTGAAAACCCTCTTGAGGATAATAATCCTGAAGAAAATAGAATGAATGTTGTTGCACCTAGAAGGGAAAATACTATTTTGGAATTGTCTAAGGATTTTAAGAATATCACCCCTCCAAAATTTGATGGAAGACAATTAGGAGAAGGGGTTAAAAATTGATTGAATGAGATGGATAAGTATTTTGAGTTAAGAGGCTTTAGTGAAACTACTAAAGCCTTATGGGGGTCCTACCAGCTTGTTGGTGAAATAGCTAGTTGGTGGACTAATGTCAAAGAACATAATAAGTACACACCAAAGAGAACATAACATGGGAACAATTTGTTGAAAATTTATGAAAAAGGTGGCTATCACAATTGTTTTTCTTATGAGAAGATGACTAAGTTCCACAACCTTCAATAGGGATCTTTGAAAATTCAACAATACTAGGATATGTTTTCCAAACTACTAAAATATGTGCCGATATATATCAACAGGATGAGAAGAGCCAAACCAAGAAATTCATTTTGGGGTTAAATACCAACATAGGGGAAAATTTTGACATGCATGGGCTATAAAGTATGAATGATGTGCTAGAGAAATAACTAAAGAAAGAAAGGAAGTTACAAGCCTCAACTTTAGAAAGATAGTCTTTTAGAAATAATTTAAAAAAGAAATAGGAATTCAAAAGGAACCCAAGCTTTGCCAAGAACCTAAGGAACAATTCATCAGAAAGGAAATCACCTCCAAATAAAAATCAAAGGAACAATGGAAATAATGCTAACAAAAAAAACTTCAACAAAAATGATCAAAGGAACTACAAGCCAACAAATCAACCAAGGTTCAACGAAGCAAGAAATAATCACCCTAGGAACCCAGTGCAACAAGGACCACCAAATGGATATTTTATGTGTGGAGGAAATCAATTTTCTAGAGAATGTCCAAGGATGCAAGGACAAATGAGAGAAAACCAACCTCAACGAGGACCTCCACAAAGAATTCATGCAACAGTAAGAAATCAAAGAACCCGATTCTAGAACATACCCATAGAGACTACAAGTACACTTTTTGGGCAACCAGTCTCAATTCCTTCAAGATTACAGTGATGTGTTTCTTGAAGAACTAGCAGGGTTTCCCCCAATTTTGTTTTGACTTCTCCATTTATATAGTTCTAGGAGTTGAACTTGTGTCTAAGGAACCCTATCGAATGAACACAACATAATTAGTAGAACTTAAGATGTAATTAGAGGAACTAATTGGGAAAGGTCTCATAAGACCAAGTGTATCTCCTTGGAGAGCACCAATGTTATTTGTTAAAAAGAAAGATGGAACCCCAAGGCTATGTATTCATTAGAGAATGTCAAACAAGGTCACAGTAAAGAATAGGTACCCTTTTCCCCATATTCAGGACCTCTTTGAATAAATGAAAGGAGAATATGTGTTTTCTAAGATATATCTTCGATTAGTGTATCATCAACTTAGGATAGATGAAGATATTCCAAAAACAACATTTAGAACAAGGTATAGGCATTATGAGTTTACAATTGTACCTTATGGTGTGACTAATGTTCTAGCTTCCTTTATGAACTTAATGAATAGTGTGTTCCATGATTACTTGGATAAATTTGTCTTGGTTTTCTTAGACGATATTTTAATTTATTCCAAAAATGAGGAGGAGCACCTAGCACATCATCAATTAGTTTTTCAAAGGTTGAGAGAACATAAGCTATATGGGAAATTATCAAAATGTACATTCCTTGAGAAGAAAATCCATTACTTAGGACACATCATTTCAGAAGATGGAATAGTAGTAGAATCAAATAAGATAAAAACCATAGAAGAATGGCCAATTCCCAAAAATGTTTTAGAAGTAAGAAGTTTTATGGGGCTTGCAAGATATTATAGGAGATTTGTAGAAGGGTTCTCAAAAATTGCAAATCCAATCACCTCACTACAAAGAAAGCGTAAGAAATTCTTGTGGATTGAACAATACGATAAGGATTTCAAAATTTTGAAGGAAAAATTAACCACAACACCAAGCCTAAAGGTTCAAGATCCAATCGGATATTTCTTAGTTGTGACAAATGCTTCGATTATAGGTCTAGGAGGAGTACTTTTTCAAAATGAAGGTGTGATAGCTTATGAATCAAGGAAATTGAAAACTCATGAAGTAAACTATGCACCTCTTGATTTGGAACTAGCAACCATTGTTCATGCTCTTCAAAAATGGAAATATTTTCTCTTAGGAAAGCCATTTGAGTTAAAAACTTATCATCAAGAACTCAAATATATTTTCATGCAACCTCACTTAAATGATAGACAAAGAAGATGGTTAGAATCCCTAAGTGAATATGATTTCGAGATAGAATATATCAAAGGGAAGGAAAATAGGGTTGCAAATGCATTAAGTAGAAGAAGGCATTTGATGAATATTTCAATATTCGAAACTAATTTTAGAGAACAAGTGTTAAATGAGAAAAAATAAGATTCATGGTATAAGAAAGTTAGGTCAACCTTAGAAAGTGACCCAACTGATCCTAGAATGAAGGGGAACTCTCTAGATGTTGATAAGTTGCTTTGATACAATAATAGAATATATGTTCCAAACTCTAAAGAATTAAGAGAGTTGGTTTTATGTGAAGCCCACAATACTCCTTATTTAGGATATCCGGGGGAAAAACAAACTCTATTGGATCTTAAGAAACTATATTTTTGGCAAGGAATGAAGAATGGCATAGTACTTTATGTAGCTAAATGTCTTGAATGTCAAAGGGTGAAGGCAACATATAGTCACCCAAGAGGACTACTGTACCCTCATGATATACCACATCATAAGAGACAAGTCATTAGTATGGATTTTGTACAATGATTACCTACAACACCTTATAGGCACAACACAATAATTGTGGTAATTGACAAAATCACCAAGGTTGCTCACTTTATACTAGGGACTTTAACAAATAATGCTCCAACTTTGGCCAAACATTTTGTGAAAGAAATATTTTGCTTGTATGGAATTCTAGAGAAAATCATATCTAATAGGGATGCTAGATTCACTTTGAGATTTTGGAAAACTCTTTGATCAACCTTGGGAAAATAGTTGAATTTTAGTACAACATATCATCTAGAAACATATGGCCAAACAAAAAGAACAAACCAAATTGTGGAAGATCTCCTACGTAGGTACTGCATGGATCAACAATCTAAGTGGGAAGAATATCTTCCTCCACTAGTAGAATTTTCATATAATAACTCTTTCCAAGCCTCTTGAGATGACCCCATTTGAAGCACTTTATGGAAATCTTGTCGAACAACATTAAGTTGGGACAATCTTGAGGATAGAGTGATAATTGGACCTGATATGTTGAAGGAAATGGAAAATCAAACCAAATCAATTGGATAGAGGTTAAAGGAAGCAAAAAATAGGAAAAAGAGTTATGTAGATAAAAATAGGACACAAAGAATTTGCAATGGGTGAATGAGTTTTCTTAAGGGTCGTGCCATATAAAAGATCCATAAGTTTTGGGAATAAGGAAAAGTTAGTATCCCGTTATGTGGGACTCTTTGAGATTCTAGAAAAGATAAATCCGGTTGCCTACCGATTAACCCTACCTCCTCAACTGAGTCATATCCATGATGTTTTCCATATATCTCTTCTTAAGAAGTATGTACCTAATGAGAAACATGTTTTGAACTGGAATGCGTTACAGGCCCAAGAGCTCGACAGAATAATGATAAAACCATACAAAATCTTGGAGAGGCGCCAATACTAATTACACAATAGGATGGTTGACCAAAGAAAAGTACAATGGGTATGATGAAGAAAATGCTACTTGGAAAGACACAATTGATCTACAACAATCATTTCCTTTCTTGCTTTAAGAAATGTCTTGATATTATATTTATTTTCTTGTTTTAAAGTAATTTTAGACACTATCTCCTAATTATTTCAAAACTTAATGAATAAGTGCATCATTATAATGCACAAATAAGGGGGAAAAGATGTCATAACCACTTTTATCTTCGAACTAATGGTACACAACTATCAATTTTAAATTTGATGTCTTTTGCATGTTCAATTAATCACTTCAAAATTCATGACCAAGAATATTATTATCAAAGCTAGGAAAATTAAGAGATGATAATTATTGTAGCCATCTCATGCAATTTGTAGACTTCAAATCGCGACATTCAAGAGTGAGCTTAAACCTCCATTATCTCCAGTACTAGGGAAGGCAGTCACTCACGTCTCATAATTAACCATGATTCCTCATTGAATCCTTTTAGTTGGGATTGAAAGTGGAAACAAAACTAGGAAATAGTTGAAAGATTATGGCAAATGTCAAGATCACATTATGATCTCAACTAGTCTACCCATCCCTCTATCGATCTACACCATAATAGGAGACAAGAAAAGAAATAAATAACCACCTCCATATGCATTCATCCTTCTTATATATATAGCATGTTACACCCCAATTGTGTATTTACTATTTAATATTACTATGTAGGGTAAATGTGAATGTAATTTGAATTTTGATTGAGAATAATTTGTGCTTGCACTTTGTTATCAATGAATTATGAACGAATGCTATTTCATTTAATGATATGTGAAGAAATGCATATATGAGAAATGGATAGTTATTGAGTTAGATATTCTAACTATGGAGATATGTTATGTGAAACGATATTTTGTTGAACAGCTGACTACCGTGGGAATATGTTAGTTGGATGTCGGTATATGTTCAATCCTCTAGGTGTGAAGGGAGTTATCACTCAAGAGAAGATCTTGGTCGGGTAACTAGTTACGTAACCTATTCGAGCTTACACTCACACTCACAGTAGAATGGTTGAGTCAAGTTATTGTGTCAGGAATTGATAAGTCATCTTTAGTATGAATGTCTGCATTAGTAAGGGTCATGATTACTATTGAATGCATGCTTGGATGATGTTTATATGTTTAGAGCTTATGAGTTCTTCCTTGAATTACTATGTTGTATTGATGATGGGAACACATGTGGAATGTATGCATATATATACATATGCATGTTGATGATAGACTATACACATGAAGGAACATGTACATGAACATACATAGGTAGATGTACCTATGCACACTTATGAGTAGGTTTGACTACCGTGGGAATATGTTAGTTGGATGTCGGTATATGTTCAATCCTCTAGGTGTGAAGGGAGTTATCACTCAAGAGAAGATCTTGGTCGGGTAACTAGTTACGTAACCTATCCGAGCTTACACTCACACTCACAGTATAATGGTTGAGTCAAGTTATTGTGTCAGGAATTGATAAGTCATCTTTAGTATGAATGTCTGCATTAGTAAGATTCATGATTACTATTGAATGCATGCTTGGATGATGTTTATATGTTTAGAGCTTATGAGTTCTTCCTTGAATTACTATGTTGTATTGATGATGGGAACACACATGGAATGTATGCATATATATACATATGCATGTTGACGATAGACTATACACATGAAGGAACATGTACATGAACATACATAGGTAGATGTACCTATGCACACTTATGAGCAGGTTGCTTATGCACATGGAGCTATCAAATGGACAATATGACATGAATGTGTATATGAATTAATACACCACACGTCTATACCCTATCAACATGATGATAACTGTGTATGTTCTTGTTTGCACAATCAATTGTGTATATATATATATATATCCATATGTTTACATTTATTGATACACACGTATGTTTGAAAAATGGACATACCCATACTAATAGATCGATATATGTACACATCTGTATACATGTACATAGAGGAATATATATATGTACAGTCGATACGATTATTACTATTATGGGAATGTCAACTTGATCATACCCATTTATATATCAAATGTATACAAACTTGCTTGACATGGGATATATATATATATATATATATATATATATATATATATATATATATATATATATATATATATATATATATATATATATATATAGGTCGATTTGTATGTGATACAAAGTATTTAAAAGGGCAGATATTACATATGTCAACATTGTATAAAGATCGATTCAAAGGCTAAGTATTGCGCAACAATATGGTCGATATGGATAATAAACCATAGTCGATACTAAGGAAATGCATTATGGAATTATTAAACAACAAATACTCAACATTG
>VDFB02290387.1:0-18098 GCA_007258455.2 Sequoia sempervirens | reverse complement strand
CCCCCTCTTAGTATATTTTGTGCTTTTCACTCTAACCACCGTCTTCAACCTTTCACTATCCCCATTTTCGTCTTAAGCCTTTTACTTTGTGTACTTCAAAATTGAGAGCAACATATCTAAAATATTCAAAAGCAAAGGAGAGAAGAACAATGGAGGTCAACTAATGAATGCATAAAGGTATAATTTTCTTTGTTCATTTGTATTCAACTTTCTTTATGCTTATTTGTGCTTCATTGTTTTAGATTTGATTTATAAGCTTACTTCTAATGGTTTGGTGGTTTCCTTCAAGGATTAAAGCTTCGCAAATTGAATTTTCAGATCCGTACATGAATAGTTTTATTTATTATGAAATTCTTTAAAATGGGTCAAGGATGACGATTATTATTAAGAAATAGGTTTAGATGAATGCTATTAGATAAACAAATAATGGTCAATATGACCATTTGTTATTCATGCTTCCCTTTGTGGGTAGTAGTCGCAGAGAAACTGTTTGGGGAATAAGAACCCTAGAAAAGGTTGTGTACCCAATGTAACTAGTTCACATAAAACATAGACTAAAAGAAAAAACTACATATTTTATGCTTTGATCTCATTTGGAAGTAGGGTATGTAGGTAGTCTAGGAAACAAAGGATGCTCCTAGTACTTAGGGATTCAAAAATGAGATTTAGAGCAAGAGAGATTACCTAAACATTTTTAAAATATAATCAACAAAAATATATTGAACTATACTTGGAAGAATCCTTTATGAATTGCTTGATTCCATGGGGCCTTAGGCCAAATTTTAAGGTAGGTTTCAAGCCTAGAAATATTAATTATGTATCCCTGATGATGGTGGCCTCAATACACTTTTAGTAGGAAGTGTGGTCACCAAGGAAGTGACTCAGGAATAGTCCCAATGAGTCCAAGACTCTGGCTAGAGGATATACCTATCGTATAATAAATGCCTACCTTTTTTTAAATGGATACCTAATCAAATTATATGGATAGATGAATTCCTATTTTGTATGAATAATGAAGTGAATTCATGTTCTATATGAAAAGATGATTGTTTGATATTCCAAATTGATAAATACCTATCCTATATGGATAGATGTTCCTAAGTATACTTATGAATGAATAATTAAACAACAAAAAGAAAAAAAATAGTGGTGTTTTTGGGTTAAAATATATTGTGTCTTTACATGTATCAAAGTGAAGTTTGAAAGATAGGCCTTGAGCTTACTACAAATCATGCAATTAAAAAATATATTTATATAAAAGTTATTTGAAAAACATTTTTCTCAAACCTTATAAGAATACTAATAAGAGAATAATTAATTAGGAATATTAAATGGCAAGGGGAAGAGCAACTCGAGCCAATGTCAGTTGAAGGTCAAGGAAGGATAATAACAATCAACAATAAGCACAAGGGGGTAATGAAGATAGGATAGAAGCAATAATAGAACTACTAATTAAACAGAGGGATAAGATCAATTCTTTGGAGCAAACAGTACATGATCTTCAAACAAGGCAAGACAATATTGGAAACACAGTAGAACCTAAACTTGAAAACCCTCTTGAGGATAATAATCCTGAAGAAAATAGAATGAATGTTGTTGCACCTAGAAGGGAAAATACTATTTTGGAATTGTCTAAGGATTTTAAGAATATCACCCCTCCAAAATTTGATGGAAGACAATTAGGAGAAGGGGTTAAAAATTGATTGAATGAGATGGATAAGTATTTTGAGTTAAGAGGCTTTAGTGAAACTACTAAAGCCTTATGGGGGTCCTACCAGCTTGTTGGTGAAATAGCTAGTTGGTGGACTAATGTCAAAGAACATAATAAGTACACACCAAAGAGAACATAACATGGGAACAATTTGTTGAAAATTTATGAAAAAGGTGGCTATCACAATTGTTTTTCTTATGAGAAGATGACTAAGTTCCACAACCTTCAATAGGGATCTTTGAAAATTCAACAATACTAGGATATGTTTTCCAAACTACTAAAATATGTGCCGATATATATCAACAGGATGAGAAGAGCCAAACCAAGAAATTCATTTTGGGGTTAAATACCAACATAGGGGAAAATTTTGACATGCATGGGCTATAAAGTATGAATGATGTGCTAGAGAAATAACTAAAGAAAGAAAGGAAGTTACAAGCCTCAACTTTAGAAAGATAGTCTTTTAGAAATAATTTAAAAAAGAAATAGGAATTCAAAAGGAACCCAAGCTTTGCCAAGAACCTAAGGAACAATTCATCAGAAAGGAAATCACCTCCAAATAAAAATCAAAGGAACAATGGAAATAATGCTAACAAAAAAAACTTCAACAAAAATGATCAAAGGAACTACAAGCCAACAAATCAACCAAGGTTCAACGAAGCAAGAAATAATCACCCTAGGAACCCAGTGCAACAAGGACCACCAAATGGATATTTTATGTGTGGAGGAAATCAATTTTCTAGAGAATGTCCAAGGATGCAAGGACAAATGAGAGAAAACCAACCTCAACGAGGACCTCCACAAAGAATTCATGCAACAGTAAGAAATCAAAGAACCCGATTCTAGAACATACCCATAGAGACTACAAGTACACTTTTTGGGCAACCAGTCTCAATTCCTTCAAGATTACAGTGATGTGTTTCTTGAAGAACTAGCAGGGTTTCCCCCAATTTTGTTTTGACTTCTCCATTTATATAGTTCTAGGAGTTGAACTTGTGTCTAAGGAACCCTATCGAATGAACACAACATAATTAGTAG
This sequence comes from Sequoia sempervirens, assembly GCA_007258455.2. Lineage (NCBI taxonomy): Eukaryota > Viridiplantae > Streptophyta > Pinopsida > Cupressales > Cupressaceae > Sequoia > Sequoia sempervirens. The sequence continues at coordinate 15,349 of VDFB02290387.1, read as the reverse complement.
AACTTAAGATGTAATTAGAGGAACTAATTGGGAAAGGTCTCATAAGACCAAGTGTATCTCCTTGGAGAGCACCAATGTTATTTGTTAAAAAGAAAGATGGAACCCCAAGGCTATGTATTCATTAGAGAATGTCAAACAAGGTCACAGTAAAGAATAGGTACCCTTTTCCCCATATTCAGGACCTCTTTGAATAAATGAAAGGAGAATATGTGTTTTCTAAGATATATCTTCGATTAGTGTATCATCAACTTAGGATAGATGAAGATATTCCAAAAACAACATTTAGAACAAGGTATAGGCATTATGAGTTTACAATTGTACCTTATGGTGTGACTAATGTTCTAGCTTCCTTTATGAACTTAATGAATAGTGTGTTCCATGATTACTTGGATAAATTTGTCTTGGTTTTCTTAGACGATATTTTAATTTATTCCAAAAATGAGGAGGAGCACCTAGCACATCATCAATTAGTTTTTCAAAGGTTGAGAGAACATAAGCTATATGGGAAATTATCAAAATGTACATTCCTTGAGAAGAAAATCCATTACTTAGGACACATCATTTCAGAAGATGGAATAGTAGTAGAATCAAATAAGATAAAAACCATAGAAGAATGGCCAATTCCCAAAAATGTTTTAGAAGTAAGAAGTTTTATGGGGCTTGCAAGATATTATAGGAGATTTGTAGAAGGGTTCTCAAAAATTGCAAATCCAATCACCTCACTACAAAGAAAGCGTAAGAAATTCTTGTGGATTGAACAATACGATAAGGATTTCAAAATTTTGAAGGAAAAATTAACCACAACACCAAGCCTAAAGGTTCAAGATCCAATCGGATATTTCTTAGTTGTGACAAATGCTTCGATTATAGGTCTAGGAGGAGTACTTTTTCAAAATGAAGGTGTGATAGCTTATGAATCAAGGAAATTGAAAACTCATGAAGTAAACTATGCACCTCTTGATTTGGAACTAGCAACCATTGTTCATGCTCTTCAAAAATGGAAATATTTTCTCTTAGGAAAGCCATTTGAGTTAAAAACTTATCATCAAGAACTCAAATATATTTTCATGCAACCTCACTTAAATGATAGACAAAGAAGATGGTTAGAATCCCTAAGTGAATATGATTTCGAGATAGAATATATCAAAGGGAAGGAAAATAGGGTTGCAAATGCATTAAGTAGAAGAAGGCATTTGATGAATATTTCAATATTCGAAACTAATTTTAGAGAACAAGTGTTAAATGAGAAAAAATAAGATTCATGGTATAAGAAAGTTAGGTCAACCTTAGAAAGTGACCCAACTGATCCTAGAATGAAGGGGAACTCTCTAGATGTTGATAAGTTGCTTTGATACAATAATAGAATATATGTTCCAAACTCTAAAGAATTAAGAGAGTTGGTTTTATGTGAAGCCCACAATACTCCTTATTTAGGATATCCGGGGGAAAAACAAACTCTATTGGATCTTAAGAAACTATATTTTTGGCAAGGAATGAAGAATGGCATAGTACTTTATGTAGCTAAATGTCTTGAATGTCAAAGGGTGAAGGCAACATATAGTCACCCAAGAGGACTACTGTACCCTCATGATATACCACATCATAAGAGACAAGTCATTAGTATGGATTTTGTACAATGATTACCTACAACACCTTATAGGCACAACACAATAATTGTGGTAATTGACAAAATCACCAAGGTTGCTCACTTTATACTAGGGACTTTAACAAATAATGCTCCAACTTTGGCCAAACATTTTGTGAAAGAAATATTTTGCTTGTATGGAATTCTAGAGAAAATCATATCTAATAGGGATGCTAGATTCACTTTGAGATTTTGGAAAACTCTTTGATCAACCTTGGGAAAATAGTTGAATTTTAGTACAACATATCATCTAGAAACATATGGCCAAACAAAAAGAACAAACCAAATTGTGGAAGATCTCCTACGTAGGTACTGCATGGATCAACAATCTAAGTGGGAAGAATATCTTCCTCCACTAGTAGAATTTTCATATAATAACTCTTTCCAAGCCTCTTGAGATGACCCCATTTGAAGCACTTTATGGAAATCTTGTCGAACAACATTAAGTTGGGACAATCTTGAGGATAGAGTGATAATTGGACCTGATATGTTGAAGGAAATGGAAAATCAAACCAAATCAATTGGATAGAGGTTAAAGGAAGCAAAAAATAGGAAAAAGAGTTATGTAGATAAAAATAGGACACAAAGAATTTGCAATGGGTGAATGAGTTTTCTTAAGGGTCGTGCCATATAAAAGATCCATAAGTTTTGGGAATAAGGAAAAGTTAGTATCCCGTTATGTGGGACTCTTTGAGATTCTAGAAAAGATAAATCCGGTTGCCTACCGATTAACCCTACCTCCTCAACTGAGTCATATCCATGATGTTTTCCATATATCTCTTCTTAAGAAGTATGTACCTAATGAGAAACATGTTTTGAACTGGAATGCGTTACAGGCCCAAGAGCTCGACAGAATAATGATAAAACCATACAAAATCTTGGAGAGGCGCCAATACTAATTACACAATAGGATGGTTGACCAAAGAAAAGTACAATGGGTATGATGAAGAAAATGCTACTTGGAAAGACACAATTGATCTACAACAATCATTTCCTTTCTTGCTTTAAGAAATGTCTTGATATTATATTTATTTTCTTGTTTTAAAGTAATTTTAGACACTATCTCCTAATTATTTCAAAACTTAATGAATAAGTGCATCATTATAATGCACAAATAAGGGGGAAAAGATGTCATAACCACTTTTATCTTCGAACTAATGGTACACAACTATCAATTTTAAATTTGATGTCTTTTGCATGTTCAATTAATCACTTCAAAATTCATGACCAAGAATATTATTATCAAAGCTAGGAAAATTAAGAGATGATAATTATTGTAGCCATCTCATGCAATTTGTAGACTTCAAATCGCGACATTCAAGAGTGAGCTTAAACCTCCATTATCTCCAGTACTAGGGAAGGCAGTCACTCACGTCTCATAATTAACCATGATTCCTCATTGAATCCTTTTAGTTGGGATTGAAAGTGGAAACAAAACTAGGAAATAGTTGAAAGATTATGGCAAATGTCAAGATCACATTATGATCTCAACTAGTCTACCCATCCCTCTATCGATCTACACCATAATAGGAGACAAGAAAAGAAATAAATAACCACCTCCATATGCATTCATCCTTCTTATATATATAGCATGTTACACCCCAATTGTGTATTTACTATTTAATATTACTATGTAGGGTAAATGTGAATGTAATTTGAATTTTGATTGAGAATAATTTGTGCTTGCACTTTGTTATCAATGAATTATGAACGAATGCTATTTCATTTAATGATATGTGAAGAAATGCATATATGAGAAATGGATAGTTATTGAGTTAGATATTCTAACTATGGAGATATGTTATGTGAAACGATATTTTGTTGAACAGCTGACTACCGTGGGAATATGTTAGTTGGATGTCGGTATATGTTCAATCCTCTAGGTGTGAAGGGAGTTATCACTCAAGAGAAGATCTTGGTCGGGTAACTAGTTACGTAACCTATTCGAGCTTACACTCACACTCACAGTAGAATGGTTGAGTCAAGTTATTGTGTCAGGAATTGATAAGTCATCTTTAGTATGAATGTCTGCATTAGTAAGGGTCATGATTACTATTGAATGCATGCTTGGATGATGTTTATATGTTTAGAGCTTATGAGTTCTTCCTTGAATTACTATGTTGTATTGATGATGGGAACACATGTGGAATGTATGCATATATATACATATGCATGTTGATGATAGACTATACACATGAAGGAACATGTACATGAACATACATAGGTAGATGTACCTATGCACACTTATGAGTAGGTTTGACTACCGTGGGAATATGTTAGTTGGATGTCGGTATATGTTCAATCCTCTAGGTGTGAAGGGAGTTATCACTCAAGAGAAGATCTTGGTCGGGTAACTAGTTACGTAACCTATCCGAGCTTACACTCACACTCACAGTATAATGGTTGAGTCAAGTTATTGTGTCAGGAATTGATAAGTCATCTTTAGTATGAATGTCTGCATTAGTAAGATTCATGATTACTATTGAATGCATGCTTGGATGATGTTTATATGTTTAGAGCTTATGAGTTCTTCCTTGAATTACTATGTTGTATTGATGATGGGAACACACATGGAATGTATGCATATATATACATATGCATGTTGACGATAGACTATACACATGAAGGAACATGTACATGAACATACATAGGTAGATGTACCTATGCACACTTATGAGCAGGTTGCTTATGCACATGGAGCTATCAAATGGACAATATGACATGAATGTGTATATGAATTAATACACCACACGTCTATACCCTATCAACATGATGATAACTGTGTATGTTCTTGTTTGCACAATCAATTGTGTATATATATATATATATCCATATGTTTACATTTATTGATACACACGTATGTTTGAAAAATGGACATACCCATACTAATAGATCGATATATGTACACATCTGTATACATGTACATAGAGGAATATATATATGTACAGTCGATACGATTATTACTATTATGGGAATGTCAACTTGATCATACCCATTTATATATCAAATGTATACAAACTTGCTTGACATGGGATATATATATATATATATTAATACTTGGTACCAAATATCTATTTATACATGGTATTAAATAGAGGCTGATTTATATATACATGAGCATAGGTTGATTTGTATGTGATACATACAAAGCATTTAAAAGGCCAGATATTACATATGCCAACATTGTATAAAGATCAATTCAAAGGAAATAATATGGTTGATGGGGATAATAAACCATAGTTGATACTAAGGAAATCCATTATGGAATTATTAAACAACAAATACTCAACATTGAATGCTTTTATATAAAGCAATGAAATAGATACCAACTATAAAATAAAGTGAAACGCATGAGAATAGGAAACGCGTACAACAAGATGTGAATTGGTAAAAGTACCAAATAAATGAACCATCTTTGAAAAGCAACTCATTTCTACTATGTTTCTCAATAAAGTTGTGACTAAGTCAACATAGAATGAGTGTTGCTTGTAGAATGAAGATATTTCAAAGAGTAAACCAATGGCTGCATACTTGGCGCTAGAATATGAAGTTCTATTTGCTGTAGAAGTCCATCTTTGATGCAATTCGACTGTTATCATTTCAGCATGAGCACAATTGAAAAAGTCTATTACTGTTGTCAAATAAATGGGTCGACCTGTAGCTTCTTATGTTGAGTTTGTGTTTAGTTTCCTACCACCTTTTAAGCTAAGCGAAGTGAGTCAAATTGCATGGATTAAGCTGTCATTTTGCATGCCTTTTTTGTAGGCTGCAAAGTTTCATTTTGCTGTATAAATAGAGAGGTTTACACACTCATTTGGGGACACACTATTCTGCTTTATTTTGCAATTGCATTATGCTATATTTGTGGGAGCCTTGAGCATTTGAGAGGAGCTATATTGTGAGAGTTTTATTTGTAAAAGCATATTATCAACTTGTGAGAAGGATTCTTACTTTGTGAGGATTAGGTGAAGCTTGTAAGTTGTTGTGGGAAGCTATGCAACCAATTAAGTCAAGTGGTTAAGTGTAATACATGCATGGGGATCTTGTCTTCTCTATTTTGTCTTTATTTTCAAAAGATTGAGAATTGAATGCATTATTTGTTCTGCATGAGAAATGCTTGCACTAGGGTAACATAACATTTGCTTTGGAAAGGAAAAGAAGTTTATGCTTTTCTGTGAGTGTTTGTAATTACTCCATAATAGGAGGAATTGTTTGTCACAGGTATTTTTATACTAGATATTATTAAACAAGGATAGCTTAAGGGTTATTCCTAGCTAAAATTATTTGATTATATTAGGTAGCTAGAGTTACTCCTGGGATTGATTGTCCAATGAAGGGAGGGTAAATTGTACTTTGCTTTGTGAGTAGAAATACCATAGAGTTTGTGGGAAAGGGAATAGGATGTTTCTAGGGTTAAAGATTACCCATAGGAGGAAATACCTATGCATAGATTATAGTGGCCTAAAGTCAAGTCGAGCTTGAGTAGTGTATGTGAGTACCTAATGACTATCACTCGAAGTATCAAAGTACTGAGTGAGAACACTTTGGCCAAAGTAGTGTGATTTCCTTTGGCTCCATTGTCAATTCATCGTGATCCATTTATTTGTATGCTAGTCCTAGATTGTAAGGTTACAAGTTATAGTCATGTAGGACACATCACTAAGTTCAATTGGTTGTTGTTACGAGGTTGCTCCATTGATCTATTCATCAAAGGGTAGGGCCATATATTGTATGATAGATGTGCAAGGGACTGCCTATTAGTTTGTGGTTGGCGGAAAACCGCTTGAGTGATGCTTCTCCTCCTTAGTAGGGGACATAAGACCAAGATTTGAAAGGTGGATCTTGGACCATCTATATCTATTGCTTTGAAGCTTGGTTGAGTTATGTATGTACTTGTATACATTCTCAGAATATTGTATTTGTGAAGTTATGTTGGAAATGGCACCCATGTTGGTTATTTTTGTGACATCTATGTTCATTTGTTCTCAATAAAGAAACGGATTTATTTATTGCAATGGTTAGTTACATTGTTTATTTACTTGGAAAGTGAAAACTTAGGAAAAACTACTTCAATGAATGGTTGACATGTTACATGTGGTATCAGAGCTACCAAGTTTAGCTCTGGAACCTATGAGGTCATCATTCTTTCCATCCAACATTATCTAATGTTTGGAAATTCTTGTGCCAGGATGGTGCGTCTCAGGTTAATGGCTAGAAAGTTAGTAATCGGGACTGAGCGTTACCTAAAGGCCAAGAAGGAAAGAGAGGCCATTGCTAGAACAATTGAGAGTACCAACTATGATAATGTCGTCTGGTTAAGCGACACCGAAACCTTCAATCACGTGCTTTCTCGGATTAGTGATGTGAAGAGAAAGATGAAGATGGAGGCCAAGTACAACTACCTAACTTCCATCTCACCAGAGAAGTCTGAATCTTTATCACTTTCCAAGGACATACTCTCGGAAGGAAGTGGCAGTCCGACATTTATCTTTAGAGACCCTAGAGTTTAGCCAATGTCGGAAGTAATTGTAATTTCCTCGAGTAATGAGTCTGAGGGTTATGTACCTTGCAACTATGTATCGAATGACAAATCCGAAGGTTATTATCCATTCTAGGATAGGTATGAACAAATGAGAGATGAGCAACAATCTCAATCTATAGGGTATACTCCATTAAGTTGTGTCAAAGAGTGAATATGAGGGATACTCTCCACTCGACTATTTGAATAGTCACTCCATGTAATCAAAAGGATATTGAGATCCTTGAAAAATGAATAAAATTGCGTGTTTATCAAAAAGCTTGTGCTTAATTCTTATGTGGAATTCCTTATGTGTGATTGATAACTCATTTTAATGTTTTCCATAAGATAATTGATAACTTGATTAAATCTAATATGGATGACCCTTTAGGTAGAATTTGTTCTTGTGAAGATGGTGAGAACATGAACCAATCTTGGTAGAAGCCAAGAAGTTGGGCAAGGACCAGTAGGAGTTGAAGCTAGATTGGGCCAAATCTTAGCAAGATTGGAAAACCTAGAGCAAGAAAGAAGGGTAAATGATAGAGTTGAGAAGGAAGTTCCGAATAATGAGAATGAGTGAGAAAACTCTTCTCACGAACATGATCAAACTCATGATCATGAGAGAGAAAAATCACCTTCTCTATTTGAGGAAACTAATAGGAAGTGTATGGCTTCTAAACTTTCTAGAGATATGAAGAAAAACACCCCACCTAAGTTTGAGGGAAGCACTAGCAGAGATGAAGGTGAGGCTTGGTTAGTCCAAATGGAGAAGTATTTCAAAATTCAAAATTATACTGTCATCACTAAAGTAGCATGGGGAGCATACTAGTTAGCAGGAGAAGCCTCTAACTAGTGGATGAATAAAAAGATGGAACTTAATTTTAACTCATGGAAACAGACATGGAGTGAATTTGTTGAAATTTTCCGTAAAAGATGGTTAACCCAACTCTATTTTGACCAAAAACTCACGGATTTTCAGAATTTGAGACAAGGTGAGACGACTCTTAATGAGTATTGGGAGAAGTTTACCTGTCTTTTGTGTTGTGTTCCTATGTACCAGAAGGATGAACGCTTCTGTATAAGAAAGTTTATCATGGGATTTAATAGTTAGATTGAAGGAGAGGTAGATGTTCACGGTCCAATAACTATGGATCTTGTGTATGAAAAAGTAGTTAAACAGGAGCAAAAGCTCAAGGATATTTCCATTCGTCAGGAAAACAAAAACCATAAGAAAATTGCGGGAGCTTAGGACAAGCCAACTCCAAGGAAGGTGAAAGTTGTGCAAAATGTACCCAAGTAAGGGGAAAAAGGATCCCGTAATAGTGGGAAAGAATAAAAAAGGGAACATAAGAGGAATGGTTCTAGTGGTGGGAATACCAACAATATTGGTTGAAATGCTAGCAAGTCTGGAGAACCCGCGAGAAAGAAAGGACTAGCCACTAGATGTTTTATAGGTGGAGGAGACCACTATGCTAATCAATGTCCTAATAAGGCTTTTAGGTCACGATCTCATGGTAATCCACTACCTACCCAGCAAGCGATGTTCCAACAAAAGATACATGCAGCTGTGGATGATCGTTAGGCAGAGTATCAAGTGACTCCAATAGAGACTCTAGGTATTTTGTTTCACTTACCCATTTCTATACTTATAGATACTGATGCAACTGAGAATTTCATTTCACCTAGAGTAGCTAAGCAAATATCTAAAAAAGCTGGTTACATGGCAAAGTCTTGGGATGTTGGGTATGCAAACCAGACAAGAGCAAAGGTGGAACAATGTTTATTTGAAGCTAGGATAGAGCAACCTTGTTTTTCTACAGAAGTGTCGTGCCTTTAGGATCCTATAATGTTATCCTAGGTATGAATTGGTTATGGAGACATAGGGCTAAGGTAGATTGCCATGCTAAAATAGTAGAATGCCTAGATGATCTTGGTAATCAAGTGAAGTTTCAAGGGATACCTAGAGAGGTAAAAATTCGTCAAATCTCAACAATGCAATTGTTAAGGGCTAAGAAGAAAGGGTGCAAACTCTTTGCAGTCAAGATGGAAAAGCTTGAAGAGAACCTTGATAACTTGGAATCACAAAGCATCCAAGAGATGGAAGATGGTGAAATGGAGGAAACTAGAATGTCAAATATGAAGAGATATCCTATATTGAGAAAGTTTTTGGATGTGTGTTCCAAATGAATTACCTAGGTTGCCATCGAAAAGTATATTTGACTTTTCAATTGATATAGTTCCAGGATCCAAACCTATTTCCAAGGTACCTTATAGAATGGCAATAATGAGCTAATGGAGCTTAAGGCACAGTTGGATGAATTGTTGTCTAAGGGGTTGATAAGACCAAGTGTTTCACCCTGGGGAACACCGACCATCTTTGCGAAAAAGAAGGATGGTACATTGCTTTTGTGTATGGATTATCGCATGCTTAACAAAGCTACGGTAAAGAATAAGTACTCGTTAACACACATTGATGGTCTATTTGATCAAATGAGGGGAGCTTTCATATTTTCTAAGATAGATTTGAGATCTAGATACCACCAGTTGAGAATTAAGGATGAAGACATCTTTAAAACTGCGTTCATAACTAGATATGGATACTATGAGTTTACAGTTCTACCCTTTGGTTTAACGAATGCACCTGCAACATTTACGAACCTTGTGAATAGTGTATTTAGGGATTGCCTAGATAAATTTCTCTTAGTTTTCCTAGATGACATTTTGATTTACTTAAGGAAAGAGGAAGAACATTGTAGGCAATTAGAGATGGTTCTACAATGACTTAGAGAACATAAGTTGTATGGAAAACTCTCTAAGTGTACCTTCTTCCAAAATAGAGTACATTATCTTGGACATGTGATTTTAGCAAATGGAATATCAGTAGATCCAACTAAGATCAAGGCAGTGCTAGAATGGCCAGTATCCAAGAATGTATCTGAGGTTAGAAGTTTTATGGGTCTAGTGAGATACTATAGAAAGTTTGTTGCAAATTTCTCCAAGATAGCCTTTCCAATTACTTCTTTGCAGAAGAAAAGGAAGAAGTTTGAGTGGACAGAGAAGTGTCAAGTAGCCTTTGACCTACTCAAAGAGAAGTTAACTACAACGCCGATTTTGAAAGTACCAGATCCTGAGGGTGACTTTATTGTTATCATAGATGCATTAGGAGAGGGCTTAGGGGGTGTGTTAATGCAAGAAGGGCAAGTAATTGCTTATGAATCAAGGAAGCTGAAACCTTATGAGCAGAATTATGCATCGCATGATTTGGAGTTAGCAACTATGGTTCACACTTTGCAAATGTGGAGGCATTACTTGTTAGGGAAACCCTTTGAAATGAAAACTGATCATCATGGGTTGAAGTATCTATTCACTCAACTTAATCTGAATACTAGACAGAGAAGATGGTTAGATTTAATATCTTATTATGACTAATATTAGTTATATTAAAGGGAAAGAGAATCGGGTTGTTGATGCCTTGAGTCAAAGATGTCATATTGCTTCAATAGTGACAATTCAAACAGACTTTAAAGGACAAGTATTGCAAAAATGCAAAGAGGATGAGTACTATTTGCAAGTCAAGCAAGCACTCACTAGCAATCCACATGATGCAAGGTATGAAGGTTTTCATTTTGAACCTAGTGGTGTACATAGGTATAAAGGGAGAATGTATGTACTTGACTTGGAAGAGTGAAGAAATATGGTATGGAAAGTACATGAAGCACCGTACTCTGGACACCCTAGTGTGACAAAAATGATGGTAGATATTAAACTATTATATTTTTGGAAGGGCATGAAAGGAGATGCTGCTTGATTTGTGGCTAGGTGTCTTAAATGTCAAAGGGTGAAAGCAAAGAATCATCATCCTACAGGTTTGTTATACCCACATGATATAAAAAGAGAAAGCGACAAGTCATAAGTATGGACTTTGTGCAAGGATTGCCTATGTCAAGGAATAAGTACAATGTCATTCTTGTGGTTGTGGATAAGCTTACCAAAGTAGCACATTTCATACCCGAAAAACTAATTGATGGAGCACTTGTCATAGCAGGGAATTTTTTGCAAGAAGTGTTTAGGTTGCATGAGATTCCTGAGAAGATTATCTCGGATAGGGATGCAGAAGTCACTTCTAGGTTTTGGCAAACCTTGTTTTATGCACTTGGGACTCAATTGAATATTAGCTCAACATATCATCTGGAAATGGATGGACAAATTGAAAGGGTGAATCAAGTATTAGAGGACCTACTTAGAATGTATTGCATGGATTAGTAGTACAAGTGGGAAGACTACTTTCCTTTAGTGGAATTTGCTCACAACAATTCTTACCATTCTGCAATAAAGATGGCTCCTTTTGAAGCGTTATATGGTTGAAAGTGTCGAACTCCTATAAGTTGGAACAAACTTAAGGATAGAGTAAGTATTAGGCCAAAGATGTTGGCTAAGTTGGAAGAGAAAGTAAGAATTGTTAAGCAAAGGTTGGCTGAAGCTAATGATAGACAAAAAAGTTATGCTAATTCCAAGAGAGTGCCCCAAAATTTTGCCATAGGTGACAAGGTGTTGTTGAAAGTGAAACTTCACAAGAGTTCTATCAAATTTGGAAAGTCTTCCAAATTAGCCCCACGTTATGTAGGACTTTTTGAGATTCTTGAGGAAGTGAATTTGGTAGCTTACTAAATTGCGTTGCCACTAGCTCTTGCCAAGATGCATAATGTCTTCCATGTATCTTAAAGGAGTATATACCAAGTGATAATCACGTGATTGATTGGAATTCTTTACAGGGACAAGACCCAAGAGTGGTAACACTCGAGCCCGTCAAGGTGCTCAAAATGCATAAGATTTTTTTGCATAATAGGGAGGTCTTGCAATGCAAAGTCCGGTGGGACCAGTATGCAGAAGACTCTACCACTTGGGAAGACTATGCTGAGATTCAACAAAAAATTCCACATGTTTTAGATGCATTTGAGAGTACTTGAAAAACAATATGTTGTTTGTTTGATTAGTTTATGTTGCTACATATAAATCATCAAGGACGATGATTCACAGGGGGGAGTATGTCACACCCCAATTGTGTATTTACTATTTACTATTACTATGTAGGGTAAATGTGAATGTAATTTGAATTCTGATTGAGAATAAATTGTGCTTGTACTTTGTTATCAATGAATTATAAATGAATGTTATTTCATTTAATTATATGTGAAGAAATGCATATATGAGAAATGGATAGTTATTGAGTTAGATATTCTAACTATGGAGATATAGTATGTGAAAACATATTTTGTTGAACAATTGACTACTATGGGAATATATTAGTTGGATGCAGGTATATGCTCAATCCTCCAGGTGCGAGGGGAAGTATCACTCAGGAGAAGATCTTGGTCAGGTAACCAATTACATAACCTATTTGAGTTTGCCACACATCAGCCACAAAGAGAATGGTCGAAGTCGATAGGATACAGCACGATTTGACTGGTATTGAAGGTCAAGAGCAGCCTTTCATGAGTAGAAATTGCGAACTCATCCTTCATGATAAATTAATGACCACTTAGCACCTCATCAATTCAGGGTGATGCCTATAGGTGAAGCATTGGGCCTCCCTGAGGTCACCCATCCCAGTATTGCTCCAGCTCAAGCGCACTTAACCATGGAGTTTTCCCCAAGGTTAAGCCCACTTAGCTTGCAACCCCATTTGCAAAACCTTCAACAAGTCTTGTGCATTATGAACCATTCATTATAGAGCCCTTTTATCAGTTCCCAAGATTTCAGCCTTATTATCTAATATGGATTCTGCAAAACCTTCAAATGTTGTGCCTTAATGGCTGGTTTTGCAAATGGGTTGGCAGCTAAGTGGGTTTGGACCTTGGGAAACTCCATGGTTAAGTGCACTTGAGCTGGAGTAGTATTGGGATGGGTGGCCTCCCAGGAAGGCCCAATGCTTCACCTCTGTGAGCATCACCTAGTTACAATGAGTGCTAAGTGGACCATTCATTATCATTAGAGATGGGTTATTGTGAACCACTAATCATGAAACATGGTCACCGAGTTTGACCTAAAACCCAAGCATCTGAATCTTGATAGCAATATCACAATTTGACACGTGGAAAATACCTCCTACTTATCAAGTTATTGTGTCAAGAATTGGTAAGTCATCTTTAGTATGAATTTCTACATTAGTAAGGGTCATGATTACTGTTGAATGCATGCTTGGATGATTATATGTTTAGAGCTTAAGAGTTCTTCCTTGAATTACTATGTTGTATTGATGATGGGAACACATGTGGAATGTATGCATATGTATACATATGCATGTCGATGATAGACCATATACATGAACATGTACGTGAGCGTACATAAGTAGACATACCTATGCACACTTATGAGCAGGTTGCTTATGAACATGGAGCTATCAATTGGACAATATGACATGAATGTGTATATGAATTAATACACCACACGTGTATACCCTATCAACACGACAGTAATTGTGTATGTGCTTGTTTCTGCAATCGATTGTGTGTGTGTGTGTGTGTGTGTATATATATGTTTACATATATCGATACACGCGTATGTTTGGCAAACGAACATGCCCATACAAATATATCAATATATGTACACATACATATACATGTACATAGAGGAATATATATATTACTTAGGGTATCCCCATGATCTCGTCGATGAACTGCGGGTGAGCTAAGGCGAGACTAGTCCTTGGGGATGCGCCAGACACCCGGAAGCTACACATTGAGGTGAGCTTGGCCTCGAAGCTGGAACCCAAGACCTGGGGAGCAAACCAAGACTCAAGCCAACCTGACCACCGTGTTTCATATATATATAATGTGTGTGTGTGTGTGTGTGTGTACACATGGTATTAAATAGAGGTTGAATTGAATATCTATATGCAAGTATGATAGGCCAATATATATATATATATATATATATATATATATATATATATATATATATATATATATATATATATATATAGGTCGATTTGTATGTGATACAAAGTATTTAAAAGGGCAGATATTACATATGTCAACATTGTATAAAGATCGATTCAAAGGCTAAGTATTGCGCAACAATATGGTCGATATGGATAATAAACCATAGTCGATACTAAGGAAATGCATTATGGAATTATTAAACAACAAATACTCAACATTGAATGCTTTTATATAAAGCGATGAAATGGATACCGACTGCAAAATAAAGTGAAATGCATGAGAATAGGAAACTCGTACAACAAGATTTGAATTGGTCAAAGTACCAAATAAATATGCCATCTTTGAAAAGCGATTCATTTATGCTATGTTGCTCAATAAAGTTGTGACTAAGTCGACATAGAATGAGTGTTGCCTATAGAATGAAGATTGTTTCAAAGAGTGGAGCCACACCAAAACAATAGGGAGAATGGCTGCATACTTGGTATCAGAATATGAAGTTCTATTTGTTGTAGAAGTCCATCTTTGATGCAATTCGTCTTTCATCATTTTAACATGAGCACAATTGAAAAAGTCTCTTGCTACTATCAAATAAATGGGTCGACCTATAGCTTCTTATGCTGAGTTTGTGTTTAGTTTGCTACCACCTTTTAAGCTAAGTGAAGTGAGTCAACTTGCATGGATTCAGCTGTCATTTTGCATATCTTTTCTATAGGCTACAAAGTCTCATTTTGCTGTATAAATAGAGAGGTATACACTCTCATTTGGGGACACTATTTTGCTTTATTCTGCAATTGCATTCTACTATATTTTGTGAGAGCTTTGAGCATTTGAGAGGAGCTATATTGTGAGTTTTATTTGTAAGAGAATATTATCAACTTGTGAGGAGTCTTGCTTTGTGCGGATTAGGTGAAGCTTGTAAGCTACTGATGGAGGCTGTGCAACCAATCAAGTCAAGTGGTTAAGCGTAATACAAGCATGGGGATTTTGTCTTCTCTATTTTGTCTTTATTTTCAAAGGATTGATAATTAAATGCATTATTTGTTCTCCATGAGAAATGCTTGCACTAGGGAAACATAGCATTTGCTTTGGAAAGGAAAATAAGTTGTTTATGCTTTTCTGTGAAAGTGTTTGTAATTACTCCATAATAGGAGGAATTGTTTGTTATAGGTATTGTTATACTAGATATGATTAAACAAGGATAGCTTAAGGTTTTTTGTAGCTAAAGTTATTTGATTATATTAGGTA
>VDFB02290386.1:46684-62009 GCA_007258455.2 Sequoia sempervirens | reverse complement strand
TGAAAATATCTAAGAAGGATTTTCCTAGGACCTATATTTTGTAAACCCTAGGGGGCCACACACTTTTATATATTAGGCATTTTTTCCTTTTGTAAATAGTTCGGATTATACACTGTAAAGAGTTAGTGATTTTTATCAATTCTTCCTCAACTAAATGTATGTTTTGAAACTCAACTGGAATCTGGAATACAACGTAGAGTTTACCTTGGAAGCTAGTGTTCATGTTTGTACTACTCTCATTTCTATATTTTTCTTTTGATTATGCACGTCTTTAACTATGTTCTACAAGTCTACACTCATACCTTAAGGTTGTGACGTTTATCTCTCCTTCCTAAGATGTGTATGTAGATCGAGCCTGTTAAGAATGATGCACAAGTCTAAAAGAAGTTGTGTTGAGTATGTGAAATGCTTGCAATTAAGTTTCCCAGTGTATTTTCTTCTTGTTTTATTTCAAGATTTCTTATCATGTGGTGTATCACCATAGTTTAGTTTCATTTGTATGCACTCCTCCTTTTACCCTTATAGAATTGATAGTTTAGGTGATACCCAAAGGAAGCCGGCCTTCTCCGAAGGTTCATTTCAAATTCAGGTGACCCACAGCCTTGAAATGATCCCATGTGTCTCTAGAAAGCTAGTTTCCATCACTATGCATAGGGTGCAATTTCTAGGTGACAACAATAACAATAGCACTATTTCCATGACAAAGAATCCTATGTTCATGCCAGAACGAAACACATAGAGATCCGACATTATTACATTTGCGACTTGGTTCAAGATAGACAAGTGGAGTTGCAGTTCTGTCCTACATTTGAGCAAGTTGCCAATATCTTTACCAAGGCTCTTTCTATAGAAAGTTTTGTGGCATTGAGAATTCAGTTGGGACTCACCCCTATTGATCATTCAGGGGGAGATTGAAGATATGAATGAATCAATAGTTTTCTGATTTAAAACAAATTTTAAAGCTTACTTTTAGTTTTAGTTTTAAAGCATAATAAAACTACATTTTTGTGTGCAACTAGTCTTAGGCGTAGCTTTAGTTTTATCTTGCTTTTCACACTTTGTTTTTGTACAACTTGATTGCCTCCTACAACATGATTGTTGTCTTTTGAAACCTCTTTAAATAGAAATATTTTTAGCTTATTTCATAGACAATTGAATAATACAAAATTATTATTTCTTAGCTCTGTTGTTCGCTCAATCTGTGAGAAGATATATTGTGTCTTATTTTTTAATTTTCTAAGTAGAGATACTAAGTTTTTCCTAATTGAGTATTGTATGTAATAATTGTTTGAATTACAAGTATAGTATAAAAGTTGTTATAGATTTTCAATCTCTCATCCTTTGGGTGAGATTAAAATATGCATTATGGAATTTTTTTATAGGTTGGATTAAGGCAAGTTAACTTTGAAGGGACCATAAATCCCCTATATCATATAGAACAATTCAAAGTCTACACAATTTCCTATTATTAGCGTAGAGGGAACAATTAAGATTCAAATTGTTTTGGGATTTTTTTTTTAATTTCAGTGTTTTTTTGGTTGATTAAATTTGTTTTGATCTTTCATAATTTGCTTTTGTCCATTTAGTTATTGAATTTATTTGGGATTTATATTTGATTTCACCTTTCAGAATCCTAAACTAACTCAAGATTTTTTCTTGCATCTGAGATTATCCATTTGGGTACTAAATTTAATTATTTTCTCTTGTACAAAATTACAATGCCAATGTTGACTTCTTTTGGGTTCCATTTTCTCAAGTGTTGAGTCGATATGGACAACAACATGTGGTGAATGAGGTAAAGAGAGTTCTTTGAGTTGACTGCATTGAAAATAGTGCAAACTACTAGAGAGACGTCAAAGTCCTTATATTTTATTCAAGTTTAGGTCAAATAATTAGCCTTCAAGATCCTTTTTTGGGTATGTGTAGGATCATGATGGGCCAAAAAGCGGCGATATGATGGGTATTTGTAGGATATGTGGCTGACAACCTTTTTGTACACAAAACTGATGAAACAAAAAGGGTTTTTAAAGGATATTCTCATCTTTCCACCAATATAAATTATGCTTTATTTTGAATTTAATAATTAATAATTATTTATTTCTATTTGAATTATGACTAAAGTTTTGATTGATAGGATGATTGAAAAACATCTATAGCTTTCAAACGATCACATTTTTGAATCCAAAACATGTGTCACATTCTATGCTTCACATACTATAGGATTAGAAAAGTTAATGAATTTTATAGTTTTGAACAAGTTAAGGTGTTTGACATACAAGGTTTTATATTTTTCAAAATTTGTAATAAAAATCATAGATTTATTTACTTTGAAAAAATTACAAAAAAAATGCATCACATCAGGACATGAGTCCTCTACTTATATCTAAAATATTATAAAAAAATATTATCATTTTATTGTGGTTAGGTTCCGTCGACAAACACCTACTTCTTATTTTTTCCCTAAAATTTAAGAACTACTGCATTGAAATTTCAAATTTTCACCAAATAGATATATATTTTTGTTTAATAAACCTAGTAGTTTAAAAATTACATTCAATTTTCTACAGATTCTATTCTTACATATTTTTGAAATAATATAGGTAACTTATTCAAATTTTTCTGTCAAGTTACCTAACTCTGTTTTTTCTGAATTTTTTGCCACTTTAGGGCCTATTTATTGATATACAAGGTAGGGAAGATACATTCACCAACTTTGTATAAACTATTGAGAAAAGATTAAAAAAAGAGAAAAGATTAAGCTTGCAAATGAGAGATGTTTTGAATAGTAGCCTGTGAATTTGAATCACCTAAATCATCACTACCACGTTTATAATCCCGATTTATGTATTGTGAGAGACAAAATAATTAGTAGAGATGACGAGACTAGTTCATATAGATAAATTGTCTTTGAATTAGTAGAAACTCACTAGCTTGTGGTTGAAGAGCCATCAATGCTCGTTGATATAAAAATTTGTGATTTTTTCTCCCCTAACCTTGTAAATATGTAAACAGGATTTGGCGGGCTAATTCTTTGAGCATAAAATTCAAGAAGATTCTTACACAATCTCATATGTACGATTACTTTAGCTAACTATTTATCTGGACTAATTATGATACAATTTTACACAATGAAGTATTATATCAAGATATATTATATTTGGAGCAACTGTGGTCAAACAAATTTAAATAGGTGAACATACATCAAATTAATTAGCTAAAAATATGTAAAGACTTTGCTTTTCTATCAACTTAAAACATTGTGATAAACAAATGGTCTATCTAAGGCCTACATGATATAAATTATAATTTAAACAACAAAATTTTATATCAAAATAAACTATTTCTGGAACAACTATGGGAAAATATATGATTACAACTAATGAGCATAGATCAAATAAAGTTGATTAGCTAACAATCTACAGACACTATGATTTTCTATCAGCTTAAAACAATGTGATAAACAAATGCTCTTTCTAATTCTTACATGACATGTAAGTTATAATTAAAACATAGAAATATTATATCAAAAGAAATTATATATGGAGAAACAATACTTAAGTATACAACTACAACTGATGAACATATGTCAATTAAAATTAGTTATCTAACAATCTCTAAACACTCTTATTTTCTTTCAACTTAATACAGTGTGATAAATCAACAATATTCCTAGTCTCTTATTGCTAATCGCATATGGTACATTTTCCATTCATCAATCTTTCTTAAACCATCTTTGAATTATGTATTTGACAATTAGATATAACATTATCAACAAAAGACGTAAATGACCATTATTCAATAAAATGAAAGAAGACTAATTCATGTGGTCAAAATGTCATTAAATCTATAGAAACTCACAAGCTTGTGGTTGGATTGCCATCAGTACTTTTTGAGCAGCCTTGATTTCTACTTCCTTTCTATTGCTTTCTAAACCCCCAGTATGGAAAACATCAACAACTTGAACAGTTGATATAAAATTCTAGCAATGACCTTCTCCCAACCTTG
This sequence comes from Sequoia sempervirens, assembly GCA_007258455.2. Taxonomy (NCBI): domain Eukaryota; kingdom Viridiplantae; phylum Streptophyta; class Pinopsida; order Cupressales; family Cupressaceae; genus Sequoia; species Sequoia sempervirens. The sequence continues at coordinate 58,004 of VDFB02290386.1, read as the reverse complement.
TAGTCTTGTAAATAGGAAATGGCAGGATCCTGTTTTTAAGCATAAGCTTGAAGAAGATTTTTACATAGCCATATTTTATGCTAGGATGATAGAAATCAAATCTGATCAATAATGGTATACTGAAGTTCAATTTATAATTAAAACAATTATCATCAAAGTTAAAGTTGAAAAAAATAAATATAAATACCAAATAGAACCATAGATTGAAGTTTGGAACAACTATGGTCAATGTCACAATTACAACCAATAGTCATATCAAATGGAAAATGAATTAAAAAAATATCTCTACATCCTAAAATATGAAGAGAACATTAATTAGGAATTGATACCATAGATAGTACTTAATATATACAAGATTTCCTTGCCAATGTGGCAATTGATAGAGGCTTAAAATGAAAACTCTGTTTAAGAATTTTGCTAAAAATCTGTTCTCACAAATGAATTTTGATTGAGCACCAAGAGGATGGTTAGTGTGGATGTGGTGTTCATTCTTCAATTCATCAAATTGTTAAAAGATAATTTTCCTTTTTAGGTATCAAATTGAACAATGAAATATAAGGTTTGGGTATTCTACGACTCAAATTAATAGTTTTGTCTAGATCCAAAAGCCAGTAGGTGGAAGGGGACTCTCTTGTAGTGATCAATCATTATTACCTTAAAGTACTTGCTTCACTTGTCGACTATCTCTAGGAGTAGAATGAATAATGCTTAATAGCCTTACATTCTTTAGAGGTTATTTCTATCTTTCTATTCCTTTTTCTTTGAGAATCTTCTCCTAGTTGTAAATATATACTAAATTTGAGAACCTAAGAAGTAAACATGTTGGAATGTGCAGCTTGCAAATGAGATATATTTTTAATAGTGGCCTATCAATTGAAATCACCTAAATCATCATTTCCATAGTATCGTAATTTATGTATTGTGAGAGACAAAATTATTGATAGAGATGAAGAGAGGAAAAATAATTATTGACCTTCTCCATGTTCACTTGCACTCCCTTTGAATTGATGTATGGGTATGTGCAGATCATCATGGAAAAAACAAGCCCTTAAGTGGCAAAAAAATTCAGAAAAATCAATGTTATGCAACTTGATGTAAAATTTTGAATAAGTTATCTATATTATTTCAAAAATATGTAAGAATAGAATCTTTAGCAAATTGAATGTATTTTCTAAACTACTAGGTTTGTTTAAATAAAAAAAAATCTATTTGGTGAAAATCTGAAATTTCAATGTAGTGGCACTTAAATTCCTCAGTGGAAAAATAAGCAGGTAAATCAGTCTGACCACCCTAACTAGAATAAAATGATAATATTTTTTTATAATATTTTAGATATAAGTAGAGGACTCATGTCTCGATGTGATGCATATTTTTTTGTAATTTTTTTCCAAGTAAATAATTAATTATGATTTTTTTATGACAACTTTTCAAAAATATAAAAAATCATATGTTTGACCACCTTGACTTGGCTATCAAACTTTATGAAATTCAATTTTTCTTTAATCCCATAGTATGCAAAAGTATAGAATGTGACACATTTTTGATTAAAAAATGTGATACCGCTTTGAAAGCTATAGATTGTTTTCAATTAGCCTATCAATCAGACTTAGTTGTACTTGAATAGAAAATGAATAATAATTACTTATTAAATTCAAATTAAAGAATAATATATATATCAAGAGAAAGTTGAGAATCTCCTCTTTAAAAACCTTTGCTTGTTTCTATCAATTTTGGGTAAAAAATGCTGTCACATATCCATCATATTGCCACCTTTTTCCTATCATGATCCTTCAGCATAACTATGTGACATAGATACAAGAAATATTTCATAGTGAACTCACACTTTAACTCCTTGGTTAGTAATTTTTATGCTTCTAAAATTCCCGCTTCATTAATTTTCCATAATTGCTCCTACTATGTTTTATTGTAGATTAAAATGTCATCAAAAAAGACAAGGACAAACTTTCTTATTTTCTTGTGAAAAGTATGATTAATGCATGACTAGAAGGTTTTTGAAGTTTTTATCAAATCAAATGCTATGACCAAAAACTCATAGTTCTTATAGTGACATTAAAGTGTTATCTTGTGAATTTTATCCTTTTAGACACTGATTTGAGGGCAGCCCAGAATGAAATAGAAATAGATTTCTCAATGAAGCTCATCTATCAATTCATCAATCCTAGAATAGGTGTCAATTATTCATACTTTTCTTGTTGAATGATTTTTTTGTCGATGCACATTCAAATTGTGTCATATTACGGTTCATCAAAACTATAAAGGAAGTAAAGGGACTTGAGTTCGATTTGATGTTCCCCATTTCTAACACTTCCTTAATTTCCTTTTCAATTTCTTCTTCAAGTGTCTCTTAGGGTGGTGGTAGGGAGTAGTGATGTCAGGCTTAGCACAACCCTCTAGCTCAATGATATGTTCAAACTCTTTTTCTAAAATTATCCTTAGTGGAATCTTGTTAAATACTTTAGTGTTTTTCCATGATACTCTACACATCCATGTGATAAACCATTTCTTTGATAAGTATAGTGTAGTCACCAAACATTGAGCTACCCATGTTGCTTTCCTATGGTGGAAAATCCTTTCCATTCTCTTAGCTGCTACAATCATTCAAGTGATTTATGTCATTCCCCATAGTATCACTTCTTGTTCCTTCAACTAATAATTTAGTTTCATAGTCTAGAAGTTTTGTGTGATCTATCCTAATAAGAAAAAACATTGGATACCTATGACCATATTTGTATCTCCTATGCTAACAACATAGAAGTCATTAGATCTTATCATATCCTCCCAAATTAAGATTTAGTTGAGAGATATTTCTATTGCGTTGGATGGTGAGAGTAGTAGTCACTCTAACAGTGAACCCTTCAAAGTCCTCCATCTTAAAGGTCTTGCTTGCTCATTAGACCCTCCTCCAGTGAAGTTAAGTGGCACCAATTTCATGGAGTTCAATCACCCAGTGACCTCACATAGCCCACAAATGCAAAAAGGTGTTGTACCTTGGAGTACCAAAGAGCATGGAAAGAGTGCCTCCCACCATGGCTCCTTCCTCTTTGCTTGATTTTCTTCTTATCCAATCTCCTATTTGGGTTCCTTAGATCCCATTTCATCATCAAACCTTACCTCAAGGTATTGCAGTTATCCTTTGCTAAGATTTCTATGCTCAAGTGACCATGGGTCCTTGGAGCTAAAACATAACATTTTCCTCCCCAATTCATTACTTGCCTCAATGTTTGGTCTTGATGAAAAGCTCTTGGTTTGCTATACATTTTTGTGTAGTTTCTTCTTTGGAATGAAGGTTTTGGTATAAAACTTTTTTTTTGCATGGAAATATCTAGTGCCAAATCCAATTCTTCATTTCCTGTTGTACCTAGGTAGGTGGTTCAAAAGCCTTGACCAACCCCTTGATATATTTAACTAACACTTTGATGAAGAGCATAGTCAATCTTCTCTCCATGATGCTTGACACCATAACCAACATCTTCTCAAATTTTGTTAGATAGTTCTCCACTGAACCACATTGTTTAAGTAACAAATCTTTGAAATAAACTTTTAGATCCTTTTGGTCAAACCTATCAATCAAAAGTTTGTAGAATTCATCATATGAGGTTATGGATCCATGAACTTTAGTGATTAGACTGTGGTACCACTACTCATGTGTAGTACTCTCCAAATGCAAATTTTTAAACTTGATTTCTTCATCCTTGGTCATTGGTCTAAAGGACAAGTATGTGTTTAGCTCTTGTACCCACACACAAGCTAAGATTTTGTTATATTTATCATATTTAAAGATAATTTCAACTTCCCTAAATTTTAATGCACATCTCTCTGAAAGGATTTTTGGCCTAGGCTTAGGCTTGCAACCATTTTGGGACTTCTTAATGTTCATATAATTAGTGAGTGACGTTTCACTTCAGATCTCTATAGGAAAAGCTTTATATTTTGTATTAAAAACCCTAATATAATCAAATATCGAGTTTTAGGATTTAGGATTTCAGGCCCCCAACTCCTTATTCTAAAAGGTAGGTTGGGTGGGTTGTGCAACTAAAGCAAGAGTTGTCCTTTGTGTATGGCTCTAAGTGGCATCTATATTATTACCCTCACAAAAACTTGCTTCACTCTCTGGCTATCTAGGTGTATCCATATTACTATCCATCTTGTAGCAACTATTCCATTATCAATCATGATATGCTTGACACAAAAAATTATTGTCTATGTTTTTCTTGTCTCTATTTATGATATATTATTATTCTTTGTAACAAAATTTTATAGTAGTAAATTTTTTTATTTTTCAACTCTTTATAGATTGAATTTGTTTCCTAATATCCCTCAAATGATATTTGATTTCTATATTATTGTATCACATAAAACTAGGAAACATTCAAAGTTAAATTTTGAACACCTAGGATGGCAAGATCACTAGCTTTGATACCATTGTAATTTCTTGATCCAAAACTATAATAAGAACTTTATATTTTCTTTCCTTTTTTAAATATTGCAGCTGGAAATTAGATTATAGTGCAATATCCATTCCACATGTTGGTCACATTTTTCTTGTGATAGGGAAGGTGAGAGCATATGGTGAAAGGATATGTATAACAAATTAAATTACATGAGTTTATGTAAATAACTAGGTGGAAATCCAACCAATACCACTTATTCAATGGAGTGAATATGCAATACTGAAAGGAAATATACTTCACACTTATTCAACAAAGTGATTATTACAAATATATTTATAGCATTTCCATTTATTTAGTCGAGAGAAAAATTATAGCTTGTTTAGTGGAGTGAGTAATCCAATCCATCCAAATATTCAATGGGAATCCATACAAATATACCACTAATTTAGTGGGGTGAGTACAATAATCAAATAAATTATGAAAAATACATTGGTGGAACTATTATCCAATGTTAGCTCACATGCATCAATTCCAAAGAGGAAGGTAACTAATGATTACAAAATATTGATAAAGGAAAGATCTATTGATATAAAGTGTTGATATAAAAGAAATTATTGTAACACCCTCAGATAATGGCGTATATAATGAATAAATCACCCAACTATGAAACAACGGCAATATACCTTGTATAAATGATGAAGAATATGCTAGTGATGGTAAGATATTTCTCTAGTAACATGCTACAACAACTAGAATAGATGTAAGGTACTATTTCAAGCATACTATAGGTAGCCTTCTTCATATTATAGATCACACTAGCATTTTGCAACTGATGACAATACCTCTTGATCTCAAAAGCTCTAACATGGCAAGACAGTAATACTTCCTAATTTTAAAAGTTCAAATATGACAAAAGTAATTACATTTAATTCTCATTGATCTACTAACATTAATCCTTTGACATTACTGAGCTCCTTTGAAATCAATGACAACATGTGTTCAACACTATCCTCTCACATCACAGTTGAAAGTGAGATAAAGGAAACAAGGTATCATAGATAGAGGCAATCACACATAAACAAGGAGAGGGTGGTTTTGGACCAACATGAAAGGATTAGGGAAAATCCTCTTCAAAATCAAGGGGTCCCATTGAGACCTTAAATCAAGACAAAAATTACATCATGAATTTGATTACCATTCCCTAATGAAAAAAATAAGGGACGGGCCTAATAGACCTCATTAACAATAAATACAACCAAGCATGTAAGTGCATCCAAAAACTTAACAAGTTCTAATCACTAGAGATGAATCCCTTAAAATCACTTATACACTTACATCTTGCAATCTCATTGATATATCCTACAATTATATATCTAAAATTATCTCACTAAATATGTCTATTGATAAATCAATGGACTACAAGGGTGAGAAGGACTCCTAAATGAATAAATCTCTAATGTGAATATATTAAGATATAGTGAAGTGATTACATTGGTTTATGCATGCAAGAAAAGTAGAACTTAACTAAAATAGAAAAGAAATAAAAGCTTATTAGAAATAAATAATTAAATCCTAATCTAACTAATTGGTACCTAATCCAATGGGTAACAAAGTCACATGTAAGAAAGAGATAAAAATATTGGATACAATAGAATCATAAAAATAACTAAATAAGAACATATCATACACAGCTATCTAGATTAATTCATTAATAATCCACATGCAACAAGGAGACACCGCTATTTTCTTTTGGTAATATTTATATAATATTACAATATTAATCAACTCCTCATTATGCTAGACCAAAAAATATGGAAAGAGGAAACCAAAATCTATTTTTGAATAATTATTTGAGATATTATAACTTATCATGGAGACAAATGATCATACAATTATGTAACCCAACTATAAATTACTATAGCTCATACAAACATGATATTTCCCTTACATTGATCCCACTACATTTTATTTCATACCCTATAATATAATTTTAGAAATAGGGTGGAGAATTATTTAGAGATCAACAATTATATAACAACTTTTAATAATGTATATGCAACATTACAATTCAACTACTCAAGTTGGGAAGGAATTCTAGAGTGATCAACAAGCTAGTAGGTTATCATCTACTTGCATCATCTTCACATGGTCATGTATATACAATTATATCCATTTTAATAGGACCATGGTCTTGAGGGGTTCATATTTACTTATAGGCGTTGGAGAGCCATTTGTTACCTTACCACATTCATTTGAGGTCATTAATGGCATCCTAGACTATGCGAGAAAGTATAAAAGAGGAGACAAGAGGGGGAGTTGCAGTTGAGAAACTCACATGTCTAGTACCCCCTGCATAATGTCATATATAATGAACAAATCACCCAATTAAAAAACAATAGCAATATACCTTGTATAAATGATTAAAAACACACAGGTTCAATCTAACAGGTTCAATCTAACAGCATAACAATATAAGAAATCTTCAGCATAAAAAACAAGCCCCCTGATGGAATTTTTTAATTCCTAAGATTTAAATCCTTGAACTTCATAAGAATTAAGCCCTAAATCTTAAAACCTTATGGTTTTTTGTCTAGCCTGATTCTTTGAAAGCGACTTCCTTACCCAGTTCCTGGTCATTTAAGTTGCTCATTGAAGTCCTTATGTTCATGATTTTACTGGCTCCTTTGTTCTAGTAACTTTACTGTTTTATTCTCGTGCTTAATTAAGACACTTGAGTGCCTTTCCCATTCCTTTAAGCTTTGGTCCCGCCACTTTCCATGCTAGACCCATGTGCTAAGCCCTTATTTTATCACGTAAAATTATTTCATCGTGGGCTCATTTCCAACATTTGTTCAAAGGTTGTCAGCTCACGAAATCATGACACCTGTCATAAAGGTGTCGGCTTGTGCCTTTATGATGGCCCACATATAAAACCAAGACTATTCAAGACAACTGTCATGTTTTTGGAGAGAAGATATTTTACAACAAATTGCTACTCTTTTGGGGAAGCCTACTGCGGTAGCCCAACAAACCCTTGACAAGAAGGTGATTTCTTTCACTCGAATATGTGTGGAGGTTGATCTGAATAATCCCCTATCAGATTCATTAAAATTTTGTCTTGGCTCTTCATCATGGATTCAACAGTTAGATTATGAATCTCTTCCTTTTCGATGCCAGATTTGTCATGAGTATGGCCATCTTCAATAGAAATGCCCTAAGGTTCATAAAGAATCTCGTTCCACTAATTCCCCTTCTTTTTTGGCTCCGCTTGGGGGTAAAGAGGACAAGGGGAAAGATCACATGAGGGAGGGTGATTTGGGTAAGGATAAGGATGGTTTTGTGCCAGTCAAAACTAGGGCTAAGGGTCAGGGTCAGAAGAGGACTTTGAAGGATCGACAAATTAATGAGGACTTTAACTGATTTGAAGTGTTAGATACTATTGCCTTGGAGGAGGGAATTCCACTAGATATCAGTCTTGCCGCTATTGGTGTGGGTATGGAGGTTGTGTCAGTTCTTGGGTCAGGTTAGGATTTACATGGAGTGCAAGCTCAACAAGTGGCCTTGAGTGATCCTATGCAAGATGATATTATTTTGGCAGATTTGGCTAAGGAGGTTTTAGCTTCTAATACGGGTAAGGGGTCTACTCAGGGTTTGGGGTTGCAACAACACCTCCTTAAGAAAGGTCCTGACAATTCTTCAAAAGGGCATAAGATAGATCTTGAGAAGATTAAGGTTACTGGAGATTTATTGGTGGAATCAGGGGCAGTTAAACCCATTGATGTTCACTTTTCTCAATCCCCTCTGTGATTATTCTCTCCTGGAATGTAAGGGGGTTGAATAGCTCCTCTCGTCAAAAGGCTAATCATGATTTGGTGGCAATTCATTTTTCAAACATCTTTTGTGTTCAGGAGACTAAGGTTTATGTTGATGTTATGCTTCAGTATGCTTCTCGTATCTGGAATTTTGGTCAATTTCAGTGCATTGGATCTCAGGGTAATTTTGAAGGTTTGGATCTTTTTTGGGATCCATGCAAGATTACTCCTCTTTGGTGGATTTCTAGTCATTCTTCTATCTCCATGGTTGCTTCTGCTTTGGATTTTGGTGAGACTATTCTAATTACTCATGTTTATGTTCCAATTGACATCCATGGTAAAATCTAGCTTTGGGCATATATTAGGTATGTCTATTCTTGTGCTCCTTATCTTCCTTGGATCCTAGGTGGTGATTTTAATTTCATGTTGAGTTTGAAGGAGAAAAGAGGAATGTTGCCTAAGTTAGGTCTTGCTTCTAATCTTTTTCGAGCTCAGGTGGATTCTCTTGCTTTAGTGGATGTTAAGCCCTCTAATGGGATTTTCACTTGGAATAATAGATGAAGTGGAGAGGAACCGATCTTTGAATGATTGGATAGGTTTCTTGTCTCTTGTTTTTGGGTTGGCGGTGGCTTGGTTACTAATTCTAAAATTCTTGACTAGAGAGGTTTTGATCATTGGCCAATTAATTTTTTTGCTTCTTTTTTTGTTCCAAAGAATCCTCCTTTTAAATTTTAGCTTATATGGCTTCAGGACTCTTCGCTACATGACTTAGTGGCTAAGTGGTGGAGAGAGGGAGGCCCTGCTTATGACACTGCTATGTATTTCTTTGTTAAGAAACTTCAATATGTCAAATATCACCTTAAGAGATGGAATACTTTATGTTTTGGTAACCTTAAGTCCACAAAGAGGAATGCTTTAGACCATCTTAGTGTGATTATCACCAAATTCGAGATAATGGATTCTCATATGCTTTTGGCAGAGTTGAATCCCAGGCCATGCAAAATGAGGAAGAGTGGGAGCTTCGTGAGAAGATTTATTGGAAACAGAAGGCTCAAATTGATTGGCTCTAGGAAGGGGATAGGAATAATGCTTTCTTTCATCATTTTGTTCAGGCTTGTCATAATAAGGGGTACATTTCTTCTCTGGTTACTTTTGCAGGGCTTCAAATTTCTTCTCTATTGGCTATATCTCACGAGGCTCGTCAATTTTACTTTGCTCTTTTTGCTAAAGATTCCCCTCCTGCTGTTGTGGAGGAGAATTTGATCCTTTCTTGTATTCCCTCTCTGATCGCTAATGTGATGAATGAGTCTCTCATTCACCCGATTTCACTGCCTAAGCTTGAGGAGGTTGTGTTTGGGATGAACAAAGGTAAAGCTCCAAGCCTGGATGGTTTCCCTATTGAATTTTTTTAGGAGTTTTGGGATATTATTAATATGGATCTATTGGAGGTTGTTCACGAATCTCTTCGTAGTAAGCAGATGCTTCAAGCCTTGAATTCTACCTTCTTGGTTCTCAGTCCCAAAAAGGAAGGTGTTGATAAGCTCAATTTTTTTTGACCTATTTCTCTTTGTAATGTGGTGTATAAGATTATCACTAAATTGATTGTAGTGAGGCTCAAAACTTGTCTTCCTATTGTGATCTCTGAGGAACAAGGGGGTTTTGTGGCTGGAAAACAAACTTTGGATGGGGTGGTGGTGGCTTTCGAGGTTATTCACTCTATGGAAACTTCTAAGGAGAGATCTAGATGTTCACCAAATTAGACACGGCCAAGGTTTACGACAGAGTCAAATGGAGTTTTCTTCAAAAAACTCTCTTAGCATTTGGTTTTAGTCTTGAATGGCTAAACTGGACTATGAATTGTGTTACTTCTTCATCTTTCTCAGTTATTGTGAATGGTGAACCTTCCAAGCCTTTTGGTGCTTCTAGAGGCCTTCGCCAAGGAGATCCTCTTTCCCCTTACCTATTTATTATTATGGCTGAGGGTATGGGCCATTTTCTAAAGTTTTGAGCTTCTCTGGGCTTCATTCATGGGTGGCAATAGGGAAATGGTTTGCCACAACTCTCTCATCTCCAATTTGTGGATGAAACTACTCTTATGGGATTGGCTCATCTTCTGGAAGTTGAATCTTTTAGGCAAGCCTTGGATATTTACCTTGTTGCTTTAGGTCAGAAAGTTAGTGAGCATAAATCCTCCATTTTCTTCTTTAATACTCCTTAGGCTATTTAAAGGCGTATTGCTGATATTCTTCAGTTTCAAATTGGGTCTCTTCCCTTTGTCTATTTGGGCATTCCTCTTACTATTGGTAGACATCCCAAGTCCTCTTGGTAGATTTTGCTTGACAAGTTGCATCAGAAGGTTAACCACTGGACTCACCGTTGGTTATCCACTGCTGCTTGATTGACTCTTTTAAAGTCTATTATTCAAGCTCTTCCTATCTACAAGTGTTTTGTTTAGGCCACTCCCATGTATTTTCTTTGGGAATTTGATGCTCTCTCGACAATTTCTTTGGAATGGTAATTTATCGATTGCTAAATGGAGCCTTGTTAAGTGGGAAACTATGTGTAGACCTAAGAATGAGGGTGGCCTTGGCTTATGATCTCCTACTTTCAATGGGAAAGTTCTTGCTGCTAAGTTATATTGGTGCTGGTGTTCTATCTAGAATCAACTTGGGGCACATATTCTCACCCATAAGTATCTTAAAGATGTTAATGTATTTGATTTCCCCCACTTTCCTTTGGTAGGAAGTGGTTCTATGATATGGAATACTTTGAAACTGGGGGCTCAATTGGTAAAGAATAATCTCTTTTGGATCTTTCATACGAGATCTCAAGCTCTTTTCTGGCTGGATTCTTGGGATGGTCATTCTTCTATCCTTCCTATTCATCCTCACCTTTAGCCCCTTTGGGATACTTTTATCATTGCTGGTTGGGACACTATTCACCATTATAAGATTTCCCATAATTGTGGGTTGGTTGTTCGTTTTCACTGGAAACATCCTTCTGAGTGGCCTACAAGAGGTTCTGAGGAAGATAGGGAAGAGTTGGCACAAATTTTAGAGTCTTGTGATTGCACTACCTTGCTTGGGAATGATGTTT
>VDFB02290386.1:0-46584 GCA_007258455.2 Sequoia sempervirens | reverse complement strand
CCTCCTCAAGGTTCTGTAATGTGGAATTTTCTCTTATGTTGTAGAAAGGTAATTACTCCTTACCTTTCTTGGGAAATTCATAATGGAAAGCATGTAAATTTTTGGAAGGATTCCTAGAATGGACACCCTCCTCTAAATTCAAATCATTCCTTTCAAGCATGTGAAGTCATTCTAACTGCTGCTTGGGATGAAAAAGTTGAAAATTATTTTTAGTCTATGGATGCATACTCTGGGAAAGTATTTTTGAAATATTTTTCCAATACTGCTCTATCAAATGAGAAAAAGGAAAATTTGGAAGTTACTCTAAAATATAGACATGTTTACATGTCAAATGTTGAAGACAAGGTAATTTGGGTGCCTTCCAAATCTAGAGAATACACAGTTATATTGGGTTATAGAGTTGTCATGAGTAATGGTATTTTTGTTGATAGTCAAAGAGTATTGTATTTTTGTTTGAATCCTTCATTTCTCTCGAAAGCAGGTTTCTTTTCATGGTTTGCCATAAAAAATAGAGTTCTTACAAGTGATAGATTGGCCAAGCTTGGTATTGCAAATCAATTTAGGTGTGTGTTATGTAGTGAGGCTATGGAAGAGGTGATGTTAGAAATTGGATTGCATCAAATGGTTTTCATCGATGTCAACATAGTATCAAATGTATGAGGCGTTTACTGGAAGCTATTCCCTATCAAATATGTTTTTATCAGTGAACCGGTGTGCTAGTTTGTGGGTTCAGATTCTACATCAAGACAAGCTAGATGTATTTGATATCTTAACTATGTCATCATGATTCACTTAGAAAACTATATTTGAGAAGTTGAGAAGCTTTGTGTTGGGAGAAGTAATTTATCAATGATATAGTTTAACTTTGTACACTACAGTTATGGTAGTATGATGAGAATTTGGTGTTACATCGTATTCGGAAGTTTTTTGATCATTTGAAGCTTTTTTGGTCTCGGTCTTGGTTGACCTGACACACTTTATGTATTAAGAAGATTGAATCTACCTTGGGGATGTTTTGTATAGATTCTAGCTTACTTAATATGATGTACTACATTAATCATATATAAGATGTTTTGAAGTGAAGAAGTGTAGAGAAGAGAGAGCGAGTGAGGAGTGAGTGTGCGAGTGCCTAAATTCTTTATCAATTGTGGATTAGTTGAGAGACTATTGTGTGAGGTAGTACTTCATATTCTAAAATTCATTTGGAACTAAATTCAGCACAAGGAAGGTGTATTCCATCAGTTCATACATCTGGCAGTGAGCCATAACTTTTATATTCTGGCAGAAATCCATCTTTTGTATCCTTGTGGCAGTGAGCCCTCTGAGTTGTAGCCCTGTTGGATAGTGAGTCCTTGTTCTGGACAGTGAATCCTTGTTCCGGACAGTGAGTCCTTGTTCCGGACAGTGAGTCCTTATTTCAGGTAGTGAGCCTTTTTGTAATTGGTTTTGATATTATTTATAGTGTGAGTTAATCCTCGCCATGGTTTTACCACGTAAATCTAGTGTTATTGTGTTTATGTGTTGGATTTGAGTTTCTACATTGGCATTTGATGATTAATCATTTAAGCAGTATTAGTTTCGGTGATTGATTAAAAGGTTTAATTTTGTGACAACTGATTCACCCCTCCCCTCTTAGTTGTCCTATTCAACAATTGGTATCAAAGCTTGGTCCTTTGGAATGAGTTTAACAACTTGAAGGAGATCTTGGTAGGGTTGAAAAAAATGGAGAAGGGATCTAATTTGTATGGAGAATTAAGAACAAAGACTTTAGAGTCTAAAAGTGAAGATCTAAAAGAAAATATAAAGAAAGAAGATGAATGCATTTAGAAACAAAGGAATCAGATTTGGAAGTTCAAATTGAAACATAAAGAAGTTAGCCAGGAACTAAAGGGCGCAAAGGAGACTATTGAGAATCTGAGAATGAAACTTGAAGAAAGCAAAAGTGTGGAAGAAAATCTGAAATTGGCAATTGAACAAAGCAAGATAGAGGAAGGATGCTTGAAACAGATTATCAATCAGAAGATAGAAAAATGTGATAAGCTTGAACAAGAAGTAGTAACCCTAAGAGTTGATCTAGAAAAAGTGAAAGATCATGAAGAAAGGTTCAGGAAAAGTTCTACAATGCTTGATGAGTTGATTTCATCTTAGAAACCTGCTAAGGATAAAGGTAGTCTAGGACTTGAAGAAGGGAAAAGCTCAAAGACTAAACTAGTTCTCAAAGAAGTGGAAAATCAAAGGAAATTTCAAGGCAATACTTATCAAAACAAGAAGCAAAGGAACAATACCGAAAGGTTTCCCATCTGACAACCTAATGCTTAAAGGTACCCATCTTTTAATGGTTTTTGTTTCTCATGCAGTAAGTTCAGACATAGAGCAATAGAATGCAAAAGTAGGATGAAATAGAATAGAATGAGTCATAATGTTGGATTCTTTACTGGACAATGCTATGTTTGCAACAATTTTGGATATAGGGCTACCGAATGTAGAAGCCAGATGATGATGAATAAGTTTAATATTAGTGGAAGGATTTAGTCTTTTTAGTGCAATATCTTCAGACACAAGGAAAATTAGTGCAGGTCAAGGATGAAGGAAAATTCATTTGATCAAGGATATGTTGTGTGCTACACTTGCAACAAACCAGGACATATCTCAAAATTTTGTAGGAGCAAAGTTGGGAAGAAAAATAATCTAGAATAGAAGATCAAGCCTACGAACAAGGTAGATCTCAAAGAAATAAGAAAAGAAATGGAAAAAATTTGGAGGAAGAAGGAAGAACCTGAGAACAAGGATGAATCAAACAACCATGTATCTACATCCGGTGCAGATACATCTTCCAAGTACTAGACCTAGTAGTTGTTTTAGGAGGAGCAGTCATAGAAAAATCTAACAAGCCCCCGATATATGAGGTGCCATGTGATGACACAAGGATAAGTGATGTAAAACTTCGTTTTGAAGGTATTGGAGAAAATTCTGGTAGAAAAGAAGCAAATTAGGAAAATTTTGGAGCTCTTCTTGGTGTACAGTGTAATTGGCAACTCAAAAGTTAAAAAACAACAAATGTAAAATTAGGGCAAAATCAGATGAATTCAAGAAAAGCACCACAACTTGGAGGAAAAGGAAATGAGTCTGTTGTATCAAATTATGACATAGAGGCTTTGTCATCCAAAAATTGATCCAAAAGCTTCGTCTGATGGGAAGGTTCTGATAGAGTGAAGTACTGATGATGATTTGATAAGCAATAAATTACTTTTTGTGATAAAACCCTAAAAGTGGCAAGTTAAATAAAGAAGTTGAGTGGTCATTCTTTTTCATATTGTGAATTCAACGAGCTAAGGAGTGAATGCAACTAAGAGATAAGGAGTTAGGGTTGTGGAAAGCAAAATTATGGTGAACAAAGCTGAAACAATGGAGTCAAAGGAAATGATGGTATTTGATCCGTGCAATGACGAATTGCAAAAATTAAGTAAGTTACAAGATGAATTTAACCATGAAAATTGTGTGTATTAAAATATGACTATCATAAATGAATTCAAAACATAATCAATAAAACCTTATATCAAAGAAACTGAAAGAAAAATAAACAAACTCTTTATGGCAACTTTCTTCGAAGTCGTTCTATTGTTCTCTATCCCCAGTGTTTCATTGATTTGAGTTGCTCTCAGATTTTATGATGCCAAGCTCAATGAAATGGAGTACTAGAGAATGAGATTTAAATTAAAATGCATACTATACTAAGGTGCAAGATTATTGCTAAAGATGGAAATGCATAAGCGTAATTGGTTGTGTGTGTCTACGTATATCTCTGAGTATACGTGCATGTAACCAATGCTTGGATTTGCACATGTATTTATAGAGTTTTTCTAGGATTTTGATTGGCTGAGTTGGTCAACGGCTATGATAATTCTTGACAGATTGAACAATCGACAATGAATAAGATTAGAGAGAAAAATAGAAGAAAACGAATAAAGCAGGATTTTTCTATTTTTGTGGAAGATATAAGATGAGATGATTAAAAAAATCATCTTTTTTAGAAGAAAATGGAAAGATATTGAGAAGATAAATAATGAATTATCAAATTCAATTATTTATTTATGGGTGCATGTAGATTTTTCTTAATTAAATAAATATTTAATTAAGATTTTGAGGAAATCAGAAGATTTCATAATTAAATGAAATATCTAATTATGATTTGAAGAAAATAGAAGATCTTTAATTAAATAAAATATTTAATTAAATTTGACGAGATGACATGTGTTATGAAATTAATTAAATACAATATTTAATTAATTAAAAGAAAGTTTAAAATAGAAGAAAAGGAATATTTAAATTTAATTAAAAAGATTTAATTAAATTCAAAAGATGATAATTAATTTAAATAAATAAAATGTATTTATTTAATTAACCAAGTAGACATGTGAAATAATTAAATAAAATAAATTTATTCAATTATGGTGGGAGAATAAAATGAATGAACCATATAATTAAATTAATTAAATTTAATTACATGTAGAAGACTTTAGAGAATTTAATTAAATAATAAATATTTGATTAAATGTCAGGATTTATTAGACATGACCAATTTTATGCACATACAAAAATATTCAAAATTTTGAAGGATCACTTTCAGTTGAGTAAATACAAAAGGTCAAGAGTGTAGGGCACAAGGGTTTAGACATTTGGAGAAAATTTCCATACTTTTTGGATGTAGACACTGTTTGGTTTGTCCTAAGCAAAATTCAAGGTGATCAAATGATCTTCGAAAAACCCTATGGGATTACAAAGGAATCAATTGCAACAACTACAGGATTATGTAATAATGGACCCGTTCTAGTAAGGAAGTCAGTAAAGAAAAAAGTGGTCGAAGCCCTAACTGGAGTGACAAGAGACCAAAGGGCACTTCAAATTCATACTATAGTCGACCCTATGATAAGGTATGTGGCACATGGCATTTCATATAATATTTATTTCAAAAATAGGGAAGGTTCTACTTTGGCGATTGATGTTTACATTACACATCAAATGGTTGAAAAGAATGAGGATTTTGACTTGTGTGAGTTATTGAGGAATCAATTAATGGAGAACATTACTATGACAAAGGAAGACAATTACCCTTTTCATTTTGGATCTCTAGTTATATGTTTGATGATGTATTTTCTGAAGTCGTTACCATTGAAAGAAAATGTTGTGTGAAAGTCAGTCGTACCAGTTGGTAAGCAGGTCTACCAGTATCTGGAATGTCTAACAGAGAAGGAAAAGATTTGTAAAGAACACTTTGTAAACAAAATAAATGCATGGAGCTCTAGTATAGTTTCCAATCTTGTTGGGACATCTGAGGTAGGATCTTCCTCCGAGAAGGGGAAAGCAAGAAGAATCATTTCAAGTTCCCCTCTAGAAATAAAGAAGCTAAAGAAAGAGGAGAAGAAAGAAGAAAGGGAAGTAAAGATTAAAGAGGAAATTGATCTGGTATCAATGGATGATGATGAATCAAATTTTACTAGAGAGAAGGTGTTGAAGTTTCTTGTGCAAACCGATGGACTAAAGAAGATTGGAGATGTTTGGTTGTCCCGACCAACATATGAACATGATGAGACCACAGACGCCTTGGATGATTATATAATTCATAATGGTATCTATCTGAGTGAATTGACAAATGTCTTACTGAAAGTATTGATTGAGTAGATTGAAGATAGACTAAAGGTACTGTCATCGAGGGAAATGTTATGCTTTGCATAACCACCCCATTTAATTCTGGAATAAAATGGGTCCCCCTTTCTTTTGGTTTCTTTGCCTCTGTTGTTTGCTTTCGCTCTTGGGGTTCTTTTGTTTTCTTCCTGAGTTGTCTGCTGGTTATGTTAAATTTTGGTTATGTTTCAGCTTGAGTTGGTTTTCTTCTTGCTGAAAATTAAATGGCATTATCATAAACAATAGTGTATCTTAGGATATTATATCTTATGTGCTTCTGAGGATTGATGGGGACTCTGTTTTGCAAGATCAAATCACACACATGATGATATTTTCCAAGGGAGCTCAGTTGGAATGTATTCCTCAATCCAGTTGGTCATAATTTTCCTCTAAGAAGAAAGTCGGCAAGACCTTGCAGATGTCTTGCCGACTACTAGTACATTTGGTTAATAGGCATCTATGTTTCCTATCGGCAAGACCTCAGGGATGTTACAGCGACTGAAATTCACATGCAGGCTCCTATCGGCAAGATATCAATCATCGTCTCGGTGACTAGGAGTCTCCCATAGGCATGAAATTCTCCTTCGGAGGAAGGTCTTGGTGAGATCTTTGGGTCTCACCGACTGGAAAAAGAGGGATGCACATATCGGCCGAAGATTTTCCTTCAGGGAGAAGTCTAAGCGACTTCTTCATGTCTCACCGACTAGCACGAAAGGAGCGGGCACTTTGGCGAGAGTTGTTCCTTCGATGTGTGGTCTTGCCGATCACCAACAAGGATATATCTCAGTGATAAATTCTTGACGCGGGGAGATGTCTTGGCGAGTGCATCAGGTCTCGCCGACAAAGTACAGAAGGAGGTCCCACCAAAGGTCTGAGCCAAGCAATAATGTTGCCTTCGGCAGGAGGTCTTGCTAAAACGAAAAAGTCTTACCAAAAGGTCAGTCTTCGATATGACATGAAGGGCTTGGCAAAAGGTCTCCCCGATGTAGGATTGTCTCGCCGACATGAAATGAAGGCATCGGCAGAAGGGGATTCCATCGCCATAAGGTCTCAGCGAGATCTTTATGTCTCACCAATAAGATATGCCTTCGGGGAGACTAGATGCATTCAACGTGGTGTCTGAGCAACTACGAAATGTCTCGCCCAAAGAAATTTGAGCTTGATAGGAGCTCCCCGAAGGACTAAGGGGGCTCGACATAACGTCTGGCCGATAGCGAGGAGTCTAGTTGAAACAAAGTGAGCCCGGCGAGAATAAAGAGAATTCGATGAAAGGTCTCGGTGACCTGGGGATCTATCGGTGACAGGACGTAAAGTTCGGGGTAAGATCTCCCTGAAAAGAAGGGAGTCTCCTAGACATGGGTGTGCTCACCAGAGAAAGGAAGGCTCGCCAAGATGTCTTGGTGAGGGGACTTAGTCTCACCGACATAAAGCAACGTGGCTTCAGATTAGGGTCTCAGCAAAAGGAGCTTGTCTCCCCGAAATGAAATGGGATCGCCAAAGGGTTATTCCCTTGCCATGAGGTCTGATCGATATGTTAAGGTCTCCCCGAAGTGCTCTCGATTCAGAAAAAGGAAGCTTCGGTCGGTATGATGTCTCACCGACCGAAGGAAGTCTCGGTGACACAGAGTGAATTCAAAATAGGCCCTCGCTAAAAGGAGTTTGCTAAGATGTCTAGGCGAAGTGAAATGGTCTCGGCGAAGGACGGCAGCATCGGCAAAAGGTCTCCCCGACCACGGAAGGTCTTGCCGACTGGAAGGAGCTCGTCGAAAGATTCAGGGCTTGACAAAACTTCTCACCGACCCAAAATGGTCTCGTCGAAATATGATTGCGAGTGGGGAGAAAAGAGGAAGTAGTCGGGAGGTCTGGGCGGCTACAACAGAGTCTTACCGAAAGGGAAAAGAAGCTCGAGCCCGGAGAAGAAGAAAGAGCTCGGGGAGAAAGATCCAACTTCGCCCAAACGTCTCATTGATTCTGAAGTGTCTTGCCGAAAGAAATTTGAGCTCAGAAGGGGCTCCCTGAAAGACTAAGGGGTTTGGCATAACCTATGGCCGACTAGCGACTGTCTTGCCGATGGTCTTTATAGGGCTCGATATGACTTCTACGGCTCACGAAGAGGTCTCATCGACTAACACCCATAATGCCGATAGCTGTTAAGAGGAAAAATCACATCGGGGAGACACGATTATTGTCTCACCGACATGCGATTCAATGTGCACCACCTTTGACCGCCTAATAATCTTGCGTGTTGTATGCCTAACCAATCAAAAGAAGCTAAAGGAATGACCTATTGGCCATTGACCGATTGACTACCACCTTGAAGGAGACTAACAAAACACAAACCAGATGGATTCCTTCTGATATCAAAGGGGCGATGGATCGGTTCAAGTGATAATGTTCAGATATGAAGGGAGGCCCGATGATGCTCCAGAAGATGGTCAACATGTAATAGAAGTCTAGAACATGAAGGAGGCCATAAGAACGAAGAAACTATGACTCGTAGGGACAGTTGTAGTGACCACTAGCGAGAGGCAAATTAGTATTAATGGAAAAATGCTTTTAGAGCATTCAAGGCGGCCCCGATGGAGTTCAAGGATGGACACGAAAGGCAAAAGTAAATGCAGCAGCTACAAAATATCTAAGAGGATTCCCGAAACAATCTCTCATCAGCATGGAAAGCAGGGATTCACATTGAATGCAGCTTTGACTCTCTTCGAAAAGATCTGAGAGCCGACTCTCTTGGAGGCAGATATTTTGTAAACCCTAAAATAGGGGACAATGCATTCTTTGGGTACATTTTCCATATATGGCATTCTTTCCTCTTTGTAAAGGTTGAAACTTGTAGTTAAGAAAATAGGAACAAAGTTAGAAAATTGATAGTTAGAAGCTAGAGTAGTTAGGAGTTAGATACATAGAAGTTAGCAGAAGTACAAGAGATAGAACTGCATCCTGATTCTTTGTAATAGGATCCTCTTTTGTCTTCTTAGTTGGGAGTTAGATTTAGCAGAAGCTTGGAATGTATCTTTCAAGTTTTCTTAGTACAAATGGAAACAATTTGGAGTCATAGATTTTATGTACACTGGTGATTGTGCCAGCTTTGTAAGTGTTGCTTATCTGTTCCACTAACAGTAGAAGCAACCAGATCTTAATCTACTTCAGATTTTGTTTCAGAATGTTGTTTGTCTTAAGTTAATCATTTGATTTTTGAAGCCTTCAAGGAATGCAATGTTATTTTGGTGTTTTATTTAAAATGGTAACTAGTACTCTATTGTAGAAATCAACACTGTGAATGAATGCAACTGTGTGTTAATCACAAGTTAATTGTGTTCTTCAGTTTTAGTTTACAATTCCTTGAAGGATAACAAGTCTGGTTAAGATAGGTGAATTATCATTCTTTCTATCCCAAAGCTCTGGCCCATCTTTTTATATTTCTTTAAAAACCCCCAGTTAGAGTAGTTTAAATTCATGCTTGATCTTAGAATAATCCAGAAGCTCACACCAGCAGGCCCCTTGAACATTACTGCTACATTGACCACTAAGGGACATCAACACAGTTGAGAACCAACTATAAAAACCTTGGGAGCTAAGATATCCATGTGTTATCTTTCTCTTTTAGGAGAAATAGAATATTAGTATTTTGTTTAACTGTTGCTATGCCATTTGGACCGTCAATAGAAGCTGGCGCTAGAAGGAGGACCTAGAAGGGAAAACTGGATATAACTAGGTTTTCCTCCCTAGAAAGGCCCCACATAGTTCTTCGATCAGCTGAAGATCCATCACTTTTCATAGAACTCAAGACCCCAACAAGACACCGAAGTCACAAGACCAGGGCAACTATCATACCACCCTTATCAACTTCGCTCACTCCACCAGGATTTTCACCAATACCCCAGTGGGTACCCATCAATCCACCACATCCATCTCAATTGTCATCACAACTGATTCAACTCATACAACAGCTGGCTCAACCACCCCCACCAATGGTGTTCTTTCAAAATAATCCCTCTCCATTGGGGACTATTCTTGGAGGTTTTCATGATATGCCCAAGAACCCTGAGAAATTATGCCCCAAGTACATTCATGGTGAATCAAGGAGTGTTGAAGAGCACATACAAGCTTTCAAGGATGTGTGTACCAGAGCTCAGATAGCTCATCATGATGTAGTTTTTAGGTTCTTCCCTTACTCCTTAGGGGATATGGAATACAATTGGTACCTTAATATTCCTCAAGGTTCCATTCTGACCTGGACACAATTGGAAAATGCTTTCATTAATCAGTTCAGGGTTTATGTGGATCCAACTCTTTTGTACCACCAATTCACTACCATCAGAAAGGAACCAGGTAAATCCTTGCCTTTATTCAATACTAGGTTCCAGCGAATGTATAGGAGGTTGCAAGATCCCTATCAAGTCGCTGAGAATAGTGCCATTCAAGCTTACTTTAGGGTTATAGACCCCTTGCTTGGCTTGTTCTTGAAAAGGACTTATCAACCAGTTGATATTGATTCTCTATCCAAAGTCTATCATCTAGCTATCAAGCTGTAGCAACAAATCAATTCTCAACAAGGAAGCCTGGGAGGAGGTTTCCCTTCAATAGGATATCAGATGCATAGCCCAAGTCCTCTATTCAACACTATCCTAGGGATGTATTCTTCATATTATGGGCCTAGGTCTAAATTGTAAACTCAACCACCTATTCCATTCTTTGCTACTGGAACTCCTGACCTCTTCCAACAACCGCAGGTTCCTCAAAGTTCCCATGGTCCTCATAACCAAATTGGAACACCAAATCTTGGTGGTCAACCACCTGTTGCTAAGAGTGTGGAAAGTGAAAATACAGTTCAACTTACAAAATGAGGTAGAAACTTTGAAGAAAACGCTGTCCCAAGTCACAAATGACATGGCTCAACTTCAATTGAACCCCGCTCAAAACCAAGGTAACTACCCTAATCAAAACACTAACAATCAAAGTACTTATCAGAATAACAACAATCACAACCAAAGGGGTTATCAAGGCCAAAACTCCTCTAACCAAGGATATCAGAATCAAAATAGAGGATATAACCCAAGGCCAAATAACATCAGATAGTGGAATACATGGCCCAATAATGGTGGAGTTTCACACAACTATCAAGCAAATGAGGAGAGATCACATACTGCAAACGTGGTTGACCTCAACTTCATGAATAATTGGTGCAGGCTGCGTGATACAACAACCCATTCTGAGGTGAATTGCCCTGAAATGGAGAAGGTTGTCAAAATGGCATAGGCAGATGCCCAAACATTCCAAGGGAATCCTCACAAAGAAGACAACTTAGTAGATACAACAATGACCTATGACCTCTTTAAGGAGGAACCTTCATTCTCAAGGCAAGAAGAGAATGAACCAGAGGAAGAATCATATGATGCACAAGCCTTTCAGGTGAAAGGAGGACACTTCTTGACAAATCAAAATAAGGGACCATTCACTTCATCAATGCCACCTAATCACATGGTGCCTCCAAATCAAAGTGCTGATAATAACCCTCCTCCACCAAAAGGCCCGCCTAAATTCCTTAACAAGGGTAATTCCTCTGGTGTTTTCAAAGGTAGTCCAAGTTGTAATATAGAATTTGATATTGTTTCTGAGATGCAGAAACAAAAAACTTCTTTGTCATATTTTGACATCTTAAAGTGGTGCCCTGCCCAAAGGGAGATAGTGATGAAAGCTTTGGAGCAAGCTGACAAATCAAAAGGAAAGAACAAGATGGCACCTACTGGGGACATGAATGTAGCCTTGTACAGAAACAAGGTAGGTACTCCACCATTTCTTTTGAGTTTAAGAATTTGTGGAAGGAACCTACACAATTGTCTGTTAGATTTAGGAGTTTCAGGCAATGTTATGCCATTTTCCATATGTAAGAAGTTGGGATTAAACCCCATTCAGACAAACAAGAAGGTCATCCAACTGGACAAAACAGAGGTTAATGTGGTGGGGGAATTAAGGAACATACATGTGCAAGTAGGATTAGACCCCAGGGTTCAAACCAACATAGACATTCCAGTAGCAGACATTCCCGAGACCTATGGTATGTTGCTGAGCAGAGATTTGATGAAAATTCTAGGGGGATATCTTCCCCTTGACTTTTCACATATGTGGCTACCATGGAGAGGGATTCCTACTCATATTAGGATTGAAAGTGAGCCTCGCCTCAAGCATATCATCACTGAATATGATTACCCCAATGAGGTAGCCTATTTTGAAATTGGGATAGGGGTTTACAAAAGAGATGAAATTTTAACCTTCTCTGTTCTTGATCCTAAAGAACTACCAATACAAAAGTTCCCTGATTTGGTGATTAATGAAAACCAACAAGCATTGGTCAATAAGCTACAACAGGATCAGCTGGTCTAGGGAGAAGATACCGACTTGCAAAGTCTTCTACTCCCTAATTGGTGCAGGGTACATTACCAAAATTATTCTGAATTGACTTGCCAACCCTGCATTGACATTTTAAATCATGTTTCCCAAGCTGAGGATGCTAACTCAAGTCACCCTGAGAAAATTGTAGACCGTTTCTCATTTGAATTCAAGGAAGTGATAATTTTAACCAGAGATAGGATACCTTCAAAGGAAGTTCCTTCTCAAATTGAGCTTGCCCCAGACACATTTCCAAATCAACATATTGATGAGGAGCAACCCTAAGGTTTGTTTGACATCCCTACACTGACAAATATCCCAAAACCTGGGGGATTAATCAAAGACACAACTGATCAATAGAAGGATAGCCCCAGATTATATGATATATCTATGCGGGAATTGGAAATTACACCTAAGGAACCGGTTGAACGCCCATTCCCTATATCTGATGCAAAAGATCAAGTAGTCCCACCCGAGGCTCATTCTACCCAAGTGCCCACCATGACCTCAGAAGGACCAACTCCAGCCCATGATTAGCTGCGGACCCTCACGTTTGATGGGTCTAAATCTAAAACAGGCTGTGGTGTTGGGATTGAACTAACCAGCCTGAAAGGGAAAACCTTCTTTACTTCTTATAGGTTGCAATTTGGATGTACTAACAACGTAGCAGAATATGAAGCTCTAGCACGGGGACTGATGTTTGCACATAAGAAGAAAGTCACAGCCTTGATGGTCAAGGGAGATTCATAAATTGTTATCAAGCAGGTGCGCAGCCAATACACATGTCACAACAAAAGGCTGGTAGCTTATAGAAATCGGGTATGGAACCTGATTGAGGACTTTGATGCCTTTGGGATTAGCTTAATCCCTAGAGAAGAAAATCAGGTAGTTGATTCATTAGCCTACAAGCACCTTGGAACCTATGCAAGGCTCCAAGCTCAAGAAATTCTCAGTGGAATTAATTTACACCCCTGCAGTTCCTGATAATATCAAAAAATTTCAAGTCGATGATGATCGACATATTCTTGCTTTCTTAGCAAGCTCAGATGTTTTTGAGGGGCAAATTATTGATGAGTCCAACATAGATCAAGGGGATTGGAACCCTAAGGAATGTGA
The DNA here is from genome assembly GCA_007258455.2 of Sequoia sempervirens. Classification (NCBI taxonomy): domain Eukaryota; kingdom Viridiplantae; phylum Streptophyta; class Pinopsida; order Cupressales; family Cupressaceae; genus Sequoia; species Sequoia sempervirens. Next base: position 33,390 of record VDFB02290386.1, on the reverse strand, counting down.
TACAAAAGAGGTCCTCAATTTAAAGAATAATAACATCCCCAAGGGAATGGTTGCTTTTGAAAGAATTTTTGATTCAGACCCAAGGGCTTGAGAGAAGGTATTAGCTGAAGATAAAGGAGGTGAATACGAAATTGTTAACTTAGTTGATTCTGGTCCTGAAAGGAATGTCTACATAGGCAAATCCTACCCTGAAGCAATCATAAAAGACATATTGAAGGCACTTAAGAAAGATATCGCTGCAATAGCTTTGGGATATGAAGACCTAAAGACATTTGATGCTACTGTAATAACTCATACTATTCCCCTGAAGCCCGAAGCCAAGCCATTTCAACAAAAACAATGCCCTGTCAACACCTTGATTGAGCCACTGATCCTTAAGGAAGTTCAGAAATTTCTTTCTACGAGGATAATCTTCCTTGTACGCCATTCGACATGGGTGGCTAACTTAGTTTTAGTCCATATGAAAAATAGAGAGATCAGGCTATGCGTCGACTTCAGAAATCTGAATAAAGCTTCAGAAAAAGATAATTATCCACTTCCTTCTTTGGATGAATTCTTGCAGACTGTCAATGGATCTCAGATGATATCCTTCCTGGACGGTTACTCTGGATACAATCAGGTAATGGTTAACTGTGAAGATAGGATGAAGACAGCCTTCACTACAAAGTGGGGAACGTTTGCATACAGAAGGATGCCATTCGGTCTGATAAACGTTGGGGCAACTTTTCAACGTGCAATGGAAATAGCATTCAAGGATCTGATTGGAAAGTGCATCATCGTCTACATGGACGACCTGACGATAATCTCCAAAGATCGACTGAATCATGTTGCGGACTTGGCTAAGGTTCTGGAATGATGTATCCAGTATGGCATCTCCTTGAATCCTAAAAAGCGTGTTCGAAGTTTCTGAAGGGAAGCTTTTGGGACATGTAATTTTTGAAAGAGGAATATCAATCGATCCAGATCAAGTTGAGTCCATTCTAAAGATCACCAGGCTAGGAAGCAAGAAAGAAATGAGGTCTTTCTTTAGGAAGATCAATTTCATGAGAAAGTTTATTATAGGCTTTGCAGAAATCGTAAAACCTTTGAATGAAATGATGAAGAAAGACGCTAAAACAGAGTGGACTGAGGAGGAAAAGGCCGTGTTTTTACAAGTCAAGCGATCCATTTTAGAAGCGCCCGTTCTCACCAGCCCTGACTACTTGAGACCATTTTATATCTATTCCTTTGCTTCTGAACATTCCTGCGCAACTGTATTAACTCAACAAAGAGAGGAGGCAGAGGAGAGACGGATTGCTTTCATGAGCTCTCCATTCAAAAACGCTGAAGCTAAGTACCTGCCTCTCGAGAAGCAAGCTTTTTCACTGGTCAGGGCTGTCAAGAAGTTCTGACATTACATTCTCTGAAGCCAAATCATCGCTGTAGTTCCTAATGCTGCTGTGAAGTCTTTACTTATGCAGAGCGAGCTAGGAGAAAGAAGAGGGAAATGGATGGCCATCTTACAAGAATTTGATCTGGAGATACACCCTATGAAACTAGTCAGGGGTACAGGCTTGTCTCAGTCCATGGCGAACGCTGGTGACAACATCATCTGTCAGCAATACACGACCCAGTCTTTCTCTAATGACCCTTGGTATGCTGATACCATTTCCTTTATGCTCAATAATCGGTGTCCAGAGGAAATGAATGCAACTCAAAGGAGAGCACTAAGAATGAAGAGTTCTCATTACACGCTCAAAGGAGGGTTGCTATACAGGAAGAATTTTGAAGGAGTGTATCTACGATGCCTTGATCAGCAGGAGGCTAAACATGTGATCTCTGAGTTTCATGGGAAACATGGCACAGGTCATGGGTCTGCAGACTCATTGGCACACCAAATCCTTAGATCTAGTTATTACTTGCCTTGTGTGTTCAAAGATGCCCATCATCATGTGAGGACATGTTACATATGTCAAGTTTCTGCGTCAAAAGAATGCCATACGGCCATGCCATTGCAGCCTGTCTATGAGGTAAGGCCATTTTCCCAATGGGCACTGGATTTTATTGGGGTAATTAACCCAAACTCTTCTGTAGGACACAAGTTTATTTTGATTTCTACTGATTACTGCACAAGGTGGATAGAGGCTATACCCTGCAAGAACAACACAACAGAAGTAGTGATCAAGTTCCTCACCGAGTGCATCACTACAAGGTTTGGGGTACCCTTCGCATTGGTATGTGACAATGGCTCTTCCTTTTTCTTCTATAGAGTTTATTTCCTAGGCATATGATCACAAAATTGTCTTGAATTATTCTTCAAACTATTACCCACAAGGCAATGGAGTTGTAGAATCAACCAATAAGAATCTCTTAGGGGTAATTAAAAAATTGTTAGAAAACAACCCTAGGGACTGGCATACCCAATTGAGATTTTCATTATGGGCAGATAGGACTAGGATTAAGGCTGCTTTAAAGACCTCACCATTCAAGCTAGTATATGGCCAAGATCCTATATTCCCTATCCATCTACAAATACCTATCCTTGAGTTCATTTAGAAATTCTACTCTAGTGACAATATGATAGAAGTCAGATTAGCTGCTTTGTTAAAATTAGAAGAATAGAGAGATGCAACCTTGCAACAATTCTTTAGGCACCAGGCTATTGTCAAACGTTGGTTTGACAAAAGAGCCAAAATAAAAGCTTTTAGGATATCAGACCTTGTGTTGTTATGGGATAAAGCTAGTGAAAAAAAGGGCAGTGACCAAAAGTTTGACAAACTCTGGCTGGGTCCTTATCAGATTGTTGAGATCCTAGGAGAAAATGCTTTCAGACTGAGTAGTTTAACCAGAGAACCTGTTCCCTTGCCTGTCAATGGACAATTTCTAAAACACTATTTTGAGTCATGAAGTTGGTACTTTTGCTGGGTGATTCATATGTGTAAATAATTTCTTCTTGAAAATAATTTATGTGTGTAAATAACTCTATTCTTTATGTGAATAATCTACTGCTCTTTGTGTAAGTAATTTGCTATTTTGTTTGTAAATAATTTGTTGTTTGTTTGTTTGTTTGTCCTTTCTTTCTGTCTTTCTATTTTCTTTGCTCTTTTGGTTTTTGTTTTGTTTTGTTATTTGGGGTTTATCTGTTCTTTCCCATCTTAAAGTGGTGGTTGTTATCTTGAGCATACTTTGGTCGTTAGGAGAGAAATGGTTTAGGTATTTTCAAGTTTGCTGATTGGGTGATTTTGTCCTAAAATTTTGCTTTATTCCCATTGTCAATAAGAGTTGTGGAAGGTTTTGAAAACAAGGTGCAAAGTAAATAACCTTCATTAGCTCCCTCTGAATCTGTCACAAATCATCAAGGTCATCTCCTCTTGTAATGGTATATTTGTCCTAGGGTGACAGTGTTGTAAGTTTTGAGTGAAAAATCTGATCTCCCAAGCGTTGTTATGAGGTCCATGGTAGTTTTCAACCTAGAACAGATGTTAAGCATTTGGCATATTAAAAAAAAAAAGAGTCTCTGAAATATCTGAAACTTAAGAAAAAAAGAAAAAAAAAGAGAACCATCTAACGAGAAAAGAAAGACTCAATATGAATGGGCGATTCCAGTATCTCTACCGGGGCTATGGACGCTTGACTAGCAATAGAGCAATGCTGTGAGGAAACTAGCGGTATCTTCGTCGGGGCTATGGATGCCTGACTAGCAGCGGAGCAATGCCCAGGATATCATTGCACAACAGTTAAAGGGAATCAACTCATGTAGCTCAAATCTGGCACATTGTTGTTCGAAAGGTGAAGAAAACTTTACAAAAGAGTGGTGCACAATCAAGCACACACATGGATTTTAGGGGTAACCAGTGAGGATTTACGTTTGAGATTCTAGCTCAACCTTGGTTGTTATAACTAACCCAACTAGAGTTGTAATGTTCATGAACTAAGAGTTCTGGGTAGCTGAATCCTTTAGTTTCTTGAAAATGGTTAAACCATTTTCCCAGTCGAGTCGCCATTTGTTATGCCTTGCATAACCACCCCATTTAATTCTAGAACAAAATGGGTCCCCCTTTCTTTTGGTTTCTTATGTGCTTCTGAGGACTGATGGGGACTCTGTATTGTAGGATCAAATCACACACATGATGATATTTTCCAAGGGAGCTCAGTTGGAATGTATTCCTCAATCTAGTTGGTCATAATTTTCCTCTAAGAAGAAAGTCGGCAAGACCTTGCAGATGTCTTGCCAACTACCAGTGCATTTGGTTAATAGGCATCTGTGTTTCCTATCGGCAAGACCTCAGGGATGTTACAGCGACTGAAATTCACATGCAGGCTCCTATCAGCAAGATATCAATCATCGTCCCAGTGACTAGGAGTTTCCCATCGGCATGAAAGTCTCCTTCGGAGGAAGGTCTTGGTGAGATCTTTGGGTCTCACCGACCGATGAAAGAGGGATGCGCATATTGGCTGAAGATTTTCCTTCAGGGAGAAGTCTCAGTGACTTCTTCATGTCTCACCGACTAGCACAAAAAGAGCAGGCACTTCGGCGAGAGTTGTTCCTTCGACGTGTGGTCTTGCCGAGCGCCTTAAGTCTTGCCGATCACTGACAAGGATATATCTCGGTGAGAAATTCTTGAGGTGGGGAGATGTCTTGGCGAGTGCATCGGGTCTCGCCGACAAAGTACAGAAGGAGGTCCCACCAAAGGTCTGAGCCTGACGACAATGTTGCCTTCGGCAGGAGGTCTTGCCAAAATGAAAAAGTCTTACTAAAAGGTCAGTCTTCAATATGACATGAAGGGCTTGGAAAAAGGTCTCCCTAATGTGGGATTGTCTTGCCGACATGAAATGAAGGCATCGGCAGAAGGGGATTCCATCACCACAAGGTCTCGGCGAGATGTTTATGTCTCGCCGATAAGATATGCCTTCGAGGAGATTGGATGCATTCAGCGTGGTGTCTGAGCGACTATGAAATGTTTTGCCGAAAGAAATTTGAGCTCGATAGGAGCTCCCCGAAGGACTAAGGGGGCTTGGCATAACGTCTATCCAATAGCAAGGAGTCTGGCCGAAACAAAGTGAGCCTAGTGAGAATAAAGAGAATTCGATGAAAGGTCTCAGCGACTCGGGGATCTCTCGGAGACAGGATGTAAAGTTTGGGTAAGATCTCTCTGAAAAGAAGGGAGTCTCCCCAACATGGGTGTGCTCGCCAGAGAAAGGAAGGCTCGCCAAGACGTCTTGGCGAGGGGACTTAGTCTCGCCAACATAAAGAAACGTGGCTTCGGAGTAGGGTCCCAGCAAAGGGAGATTGTCTCCCTGAAATGAAATGGGATCGCCAAAGGGTTATTCCCTCACCATGAGGTCTGATCGATATGTTAAGGTCTCCCCGAAGTGCTCTCGGTTCAGAAAAAGGAAGCTTCGGTCGGTATGATGTCTCACCGATCGAAGTAAGTCTCGACAACACGAAGTGAATTTGACATAGGCCCTCGCCGAAAGGAGGAGTTCGCTGAGATGTCTGGGCAAAGCGAAATGGTCTCAGCGAAGGACGACAATGTTGGAAAAAGGTCTCCCCGATGACAGAAGGTCTTGCCAACTGGAAGGATCTTGCCAAAAGATTCAGGGCTCGACAAAACTTCTCACCAACCCGAAATGGTCTCACTGAAACAAGATTGTGAGCAGGGAGAAAAGAGGAAGTCGTCAGGAGGTCTGGGTGACTACAACAGAGTCTTAGCGAAAGGGAATAGAAGCTTGAGCTCGGAGAAGTAGAAAGAGCTTGGGGAGAAAGATCCAACTTTTCCCAACCGTCTCATCAATTCCGAAGTGTCTTGCCGAAAGAAATTTGAGCTCGGAAGGGGCTCCCCGAAAGACTAAGGGATTCGGCATAACCTTTGGCCGACTAGTGACTATCTTGCCGATGGTCTTTGTAGGGCTCAATATGACTTCTATGGCTCGCCAGGAGGTCTCATCAACTGACACCCGCTATGCCGATAGCTGTTAAGAGGAAAAATAGCATCGGGGAGACACGATTAGTGTCTCACCGACATGTGATTCAATGTGCACCACCTTTGACCACCTAATAATCCTGCATGGCATATGCCTAGCCAATCAGAAGAAGCTAACCAATCGACATGGACAGCAGGGATTCACATTGAATGCAACTTTGACTCTCTTCGAAAAGATCTGAGAGCCGACTCTTGTGGAGGCAGATATTTTGTAAACCCTAAAATAGGGGACAACACATTCTTTGGGTATTATTTTGTATATATGGCATTCTTGCCTCTTTGTAAAGGTTGAAACTTGTAGTTAAGAAAATAGGAACAAAGTTAGAAAATTGATAGTTAGAAGTAGGAGTAGTTAGGAGTTAGATACATAGAAGTTAGCAGAAGTACAGGAGACAGAACTGCATCCTGATTCTTTGTAATAGGATCCTCTTTTGTCTTCTTAGTTGGGAGTTAGATTCAGCATAAGCCTGGAATGTATCTTTCAAGTTTTCTTAATATAAATGGAAATAATTTGGAGTCATAGATTTTCTCAGATAATCGGGCGACAAAATTTCGTAAGTGTTTCTCTTTATTCATTCCACTAGTAGCTGCAACTGCATCTTAATCTACTTCCAAATTGTGCTCTCAATGGCGGCGTTTTATTCAGTTAACTATTTGATTTGTGAAGCCTCTCTGGCGAATGCAATGTTATTTTGGTGTTTCATTTTAAAATGGTAACTAGTAATTGCTGTAGAAAATCATCACTGCGGAATTGAAATGCAATCAGGTTAATCACAAGTTAATTTTGTTCTTCGCTTTAGTTTACAATTCCTTTGAAGGATAAATAAGTCTCACTAAGATAGGTGAATTATCATTATTTTTGTCCCAAATCTCTGACCCATATTTTTATATTTCTTTAAAAACCCCCCAATTAGAGTAGGTTTTAATTCATGCTTGATCTTAGAACAATCTAGAAGCTCACACCAGCAGGCCCCTTGAACATTACTGCTACATTGACCACTGAGGGACATCAGCATAGTTGAGAACCAACTATAAAGACCTTGGGAGCTAAGATATCCATGTGTTATCTTTCTCTTTTAGGAGAAACATAATAGCAGTATTTTGTTTAACTGTTGTTGTGCCATTTGGACCATGAATAGGAAATAGAAGAAAAAGATGAGATTCAATTGGCTATGGATGAAAGATCTGGAAATGCACAGAAGAGATTGACTGAAAGCATAAATGAATTGAATACATGCATCAAAAGTGTAAACAATATGTATAGGTATTGTCTCCGGTGGCCTATTGCTATCAAAAACTACAAAGCAAAAATTGATGTTATTGAGCTTGAGCTGGATTCTATTGGAAAAACATATAATATCCTTAATGACAGGGATGGAGCACAGAATAAAATGATCAATTCCTTATAGTCTGAACTTGCAGACATTTTGGTACAGTGGGACAAAATTGTGAAATCATTTTGGAAAGTCAAAGGGATAATTCAATTGAGACTGGAACAACTTTTTGGTTCTTGATGGAAGCTGAAAAAAGGAACAAAATATCACTATCCCGTATACTCTTCTGGAAACAATTGATTCGATAGTGATGAACAACAATTTTTGTGTAAACATCAAATTGACAGTGGATTCTTAGAAGACATTTCTTCTAGAATTAAAAAAAATACAAATAGATATTTTAGGAGTAGAAGGATTGAGGTAAAGAACCATTTTTTATATCACTTTTTGAAGTCTGTTTTTGTAGAAATTTTTGGAGTAACGGGGAGATAAATATTCCTTTTCCATTGATGTCAAAGGGGGAGAGAGAGAACAGTGAAAAATGAAAATCATCATAGCTCAGCAAAAGGAGAAAACTACAAAGGATGTTGTTGTTGGTTTTTCACTTCTTGTGTTGCCATCAATGACAAAGGGGAAGATTGTTGGAAATTGGATTGCATCAAATGGTTGTCATCGATGTCAACACAGTACCAAATGTATGAGGTGTTTATAGGAAGCTATTCCCTATCAAAGATGTTTTTTTCAGTGAACTGGTGTGTTGGTTTGTTGGTCTGGATTCGTACTACAAGACAAGCTATGTCTCTGATATCTTAACTATGTCATCATGATTCATTCAGACAACTAAATTCGAGAACTTGAGAAGCTTTGTATTGGGATCAGTAAGTTATCAATGACAGAGTTTAACTGTGTACACTACAGTTATGGTAGTATGATGAGAATTTGGTGTTACATCATATTCAAGGGTTTTTTGATCATTTGAAGCTTTTTTGGTCCTAGTCTTGGTCGACCTAACACATGTTATGCATTAAGAAGATTGAATCTACCTTGGGGATGTTTTGTATAGATCCTAGTTGACTTAATATGATGTACTACATGAATCATATATAATATTTTTTTAGGTGAAGAAGTGTATAGAAGAGAGAGTGAGCGAGGAGTGAGTGCCTAAATGCTTTATTAGTTGTTGATTAGTTGAGTGAATATCGTGTGAGGCACTAGTTCATATTCTAAACTTCATTTGGAACTAAATTCAACACAAGGAAGGTGTATTCCATCAGTTCATACTTTTGGCAGTGAGCCATAACTTTTATATTCGGGCATAAAGCCATTTTTTATATCCCTGTGGCAGTAGCCCTCCGAGTTGTAGCCATGTTGGACAACGAGTCCTTGTTCCAAACAGCGAGTCCTTATTTCAGGTAGTGAGCCTTTTTGTAATCAGTTTTGATATTCTCTATAGTGTGAGTTTATCCTCACCGTGGTTTTTCCCTCATTAGGTTTTCCACATAAATCTGGTGTTATTGTGTTTATGTGTTGGATTTGAGTTTCTACATTGGTATTTGATGATTAATCATTTAAGTAGTATTAGTTCTGGTGATTGATTAAAAGGTTTAATTATGTGACAATTGATTCACCCCCCTCTGAGTTGTCCTATTCAACAACTAAATCATCTTCTCATTCATTGTCCTTTTGCATATGCTTGTTGGACATTCATCACTAGTAAATTAAGTTGGAATTCAACATTGCCAAGGTCTTTGTGGGAATTGCTTACAAGTTGGCCAATATTGTACAAATCATCTTTGTTTGCTTATATATGGAGAGTGGTCCCATCAGTGGTTGTGTGGAGTTTATGGTGGGAAAGAAATAGACGGATATTCATGGGTGAAAAAATAAAGTTGGAGCAAATAATATGTAAAATAGAATCTTGAGTGTCTAAAATAGTAAATGCATATGTTCAGAGAAAAAAAAATGTTGGTTCCCTATTCTCAAAATGGGATTCTAAAATATTGTAGCAGTGGAAAAAGCTTGTTCTACCTTTTAAAGGGAGTTTGTATCAAGGTGTTCTTCAGAAGGTGGATAGAAGTAAGGTGATGTGGTCTCCCCCGCTGTCACTCTTTTTAAAATTAAACTTTGATGGTGCTTCGTGCGGTAATCCAGGGAATTCAGGGGCAGGTATTGCAATTAGAGATCAACATGGTTCACTTATGGAAGAAAATTCAATTCATTTGGCATAAGCTACAAATAATTTTTTTGAAGCGCAAGCTTTGTTACATGGTCTGGAGTTGGCATTGGTCTTAAATGTTGAAATATTACATATTGAAGGAGATTCATTGTTCATTGTCAATGCATGTAAAGAAAGAAAGCTTTACTATTGGAAAATAAAATGTATCCTAGAATAGGCATGGAAATTAATAGATAGACTAGAAGTTTTTCAAACAAGCCATATATGTAGGGAGGAAATTGTGTAGTTGATCTTTTGGAAAATATAGGAATTGTGATTAAACCTTGTATGAAATATTATATGATGCTACCTCAAATAATATCATGAAGCCACTATGGGATATTATTCAACAAGAAAGTGTAGCTTCCTAATGTTATGATAGTTTCCTGGATAAAGCATAAGTAATATGCATTTGTAATTTTCAAGTATCCTTATCATATATGCTTATATTGTCATAATGGTTGATAGTTCTTGTTGATCGTGTTTTCTGCACAATAACAACCAGATAGAATATGATATCCTATCTCTCTTGAAAGGTAAATCTCTATCGGCAAGCCTCAAGAGATAACCCCAAGGTCTCTAATGTCAGGTCTTGACAATGCATAAAACAACTCAGTAACGAAATGTGAAAATGTTGGTAATCACAATGGGACCTTACTACGAGCAAATGCTGAATCAATTTTATTAGATTTAACAATCTGATGGTGCCTCAATCCTAGATTTAACCCAATAATCAAAGAAATAGAAAAGAGAAGGGTTTTAAAGAGATTTTCTAAATCTAATACTACTCCTAGGATTAACAATGAAAGTACCAATACTCGAAATGGACCAATCTCTCAAAACTGATTTCTACTTGACCAAGATAAATCTACAATCTCACATAAAATAGTGCAATCTTCTGAGGTGTTAAGATTTTCAAATTATGAACACTCATTCAAACAACCCTTTTGCAGTTGAAGTGAATAAACCTTCACAATCGAACTTAAGTACAAGGAATATGATAAGTCCAGGCTAACTTTGCAAAGCAACTAACAATCAGTTGGTTGCGAAAAGTATGGACTGAGAGATTGCTGCAACATTTAAGTATCAAATCACAAAATTATCAAATCGAATCTAATCTAAATATTGACCAACTCAAAGAAATTTTAAAGATGGAATAGCAAGAACCATGCAAAACAAGAGAGCACAAATATGGCACCAAATCACAATGTCACTATTTGCATTCAAATTGTTCACTGTAGCAACAATTTTAGCTTTCTGTTACAATGTTTGCTTGAGGGAAACTCCCTGCTAACTTACTCTACTTCTATATTCTGGTTACAAGTTCTAACTCTCTAACTATTTTCAACTATCTAAATCTTCTAACCCCTTGCAAATAGGCCAAATGCCCAATATATAGAAATCCCTAGGAACCCGTTGGCTAGGCAAGGGTTTCGCAACAATAACTCGGCACAACCACTCGGCCAGGGGAGTCTTTGGAATGAGTCAAATAATAAATGCGTGTTCCATTGAGGTTGGCCCGAGATCCACAATGCAGTCCAGATGACGCACGGGAAGATAATAGGGAAGCACAAATCATGCTGCAACCTATCATTAGCTCTCTTCCCTATTATCCCCGCACTGATTTGACTCTTCATGTAGCTTTAAGAACGCCGCATCCAAGTCGGCCACAGGTGGTACTGGCAGAACCCTAAGTTGCCTCTCAATGGACACAATCTTGTCTCTTGAGTGTTTGACCGACCTATCCCAATCTACTTTGTATGTCACATGTTTATCAATAACTGCGAGGTAGGTGGCCACATCATCTAGTTGATGCTCAGAAACAAAACCATCATCAAGTGGTGCGTACACATCATGCCACCACTCTCTCAACTATTCCAAGCTCAAGTACTTGGGCGCGATCTTCCTTCTTCTGTCATGATTTTGAAGAAGGCAATGGAACTAGGTTGAGATTGGCAACAACTCTCCCTTGAGGCCCAATAATCCTCAATGTACCTTGATCATAGTACCTAGCGCACTCAAGGACCAGCTCATAACATTGTACTGTAGAAAGGAAACCGGCTATGTGGGACAAGCCTGATTCTTTCATTCTCCTAGCCACCAAAGGAAGATCCTCGGCCGCCATCCTTGCTTTAAACTCTTCATAGTCCCAGAGGCCAACATTTTTATCAATCACTTCTGACCAGGCAGAAGTGATCTATAAATTGCCTCATAAGGTTTTAGAACTCCTATGGGCTAAAACCTTAGGAGGCAATTTATAAACAACCAACATAAGTTGAACCAAAGGTATGCTAAATGGGTAGAGTATCTTCAAATTTTTAACTTTGAGTTGAAACATAAAAGTGGACAAACAAATAAGGTTGCTAATACACTGAGTAGGAGAAGTTCATTGTTTCATGAAATCTAGGCTAACGGTGTGGGCTTTGATAGTTTGAAGGAGTTGTATGTTGATAATGTAGATTTCAAGGAAGCATTTGAAGCTTGCAGTAATCCTATCAACAGAGATAGAGAGCCATGGATGGACTTTATGATATAGGAAGGTTTTCTATTGAAAGGGAAAAAATTGTGCATCCCTAGAGGATCAAAGAGGGAAAATTTATTGAAGGAGAAATATTGTGGTAGCCTGGTAGGACACTTTGGACAAGACAAAACTTATTTGTAGTTGAGCACCGATTATTATTGGCCAAAGATGTGAGCATCTATGTTAAGAAGTATGTGGAAAGGTGTAGAGTTTGTCAGTTAGCAAAAGGGAAGATTCAAAATGTTGGTTTGTATCAACCATTACCAGTTCCATCTAGACCATGGCACTTTGTAAGTATGGATTTTGTTTTGGGTTTTCCTCGTACCCAAAGGGGCAATGATTCTATTTTTGTAATTGCGGATAAGATCTCTAAAATGGTTTATTTTATTCCATGTAAGAGAACTAGTGATGCTACGAATATTGCTAACTTGTTTTTCAAGGAAGTGGTATGGTTGCATGGTATCCCAAGAAGTATCATATCTGATCGTGACACCAAGTTTGTGGGGCATTTTTGGCAAACTCTTTGGAAAAATTTGGGCACATACCTCAATTTTAGTTCAGCTTATCACCCCCAGACAGATGGCCAAACTAAGGTTGCCCATTATAGTCTTGGTGATATGTTATGATTCCTTGTTGGAAACACACCCAATAATTGGGATATGGAATTGGCACAAGCAAATTTTGCATATAATGATTCTCCAAGTCGAAGTACAAGTTTTAGCCCATTTTACATTGTCTATGGCATGCATCCTTGAGGTGTGTTTGAACTTCAAAATTTGGGTGATACGGAGAAACGAAGTGCAGATGGTGAATACTTTTCTAAGACCATCCATGACCTTCATGAGGAAGTTAAAAGACACATTGAGGGAAGAAATCAAAAATACAAATGACATGTTGATCAGAAATAGAGAGAAGTGCACTTTTAGGAAGGGGATCTTGTAATGGCTCATCTGTGGGTGGAAAGATTTCCTACTGGTACCTATAAAAAATTGAAAATGAAAATGATTGGGCCTTGTAGGATCCTTCAAAAATTCTCAGCGAATTCTTATGAACTCAACTTTCCCTTTGGATTGGGAATTTTACCCATCTTCAATGTCGCAGACTTGTTTACTTATCAAGCTCCTATAGATGCCAACATATCAGAGATGGAACTTAAAACTATGGAGGAGCAGTAGGGTACCACACTAGCTCCATTGGAAATCAAATGCATCCTAGAAACACAATTGGTATGGAAGACCTAAGGTAGGGATTATTTCTAGTATTTGGTAAAATGGAAAGGTCGTCCCGTAGAGGATGCTTCATGGTTCTCTACTTCTTCTATCTTCGACCTAGGTTATTCCGTGGATGACCTCATGAGTAGGAGCTCATGAATCTTAATCAGTGGGGGAGCCTGATGCAGAGGTATTTTGCTTTGTTTCCATCATTTTGTGTTTTGGTTAATGTTTTTTTTGTTTATGTTCTTTTACCTTGTGATAATCTGGCCTTTTTTTTTGTTGAGGACAGTTTTGGTTCAAGCTAGATCGAACCTTTATGGTCGAAGTCAGTTCGTTCATTCTCATGGAGAACCATCAAAATCCAAATTGAACCTTTGAAGGAGGCGGTTTGGTGGACGGTTTGGAGTAGGGGAGGAGGCGTGGAAGGCAAGAACGACATATGCCCATGTTATTGTATTGAAACTTTGAAATGATTTGATGGTTTTTTGGTCCATTGTTCCTTTATAATGTGATTGCAAAGTTTGAAATGAAGGATTTTTGTTCTTCCATCATGCACTAGCTATGTGAATTATCTGTTGGTAGCAATGTGAAACAATGAAAACAAAGAGAATTGCATCCATTTGAATTGCTCATAGCTTTGTTTTGAATGGCAATCGACTTATGTAGCTTATGTTGCTGGTGAATACTGTTTGATTTCAATCATGGTGAAGTGGTTGTGATTGCACTATTTTGCTGACTTTCATTGGGATTCCCTATCAATACAAGTGTTTCTTGTTGTTTACTATTGCATTGCTCTCCATTCGTGACTGGTTGTCACCACTATGATGAAATGTGGTAGGATCTATATGATAATTGATTGATGGCTAGAATGTAACTATGAAATTGCAAACACATAAATAACTTGTAAAATAAAATATTTTTGGGTGATTCAAGATTTCTCTTACATTTTAGGATGCTCCTATATTAGACATATGGATTAATTTGAAAAGTGGGTCCCTCATTTTTTATGGCTAGGAGAAAAACCAGATGAATTAATACTTCAAAAAGAACCAAACATAGAATAGTGGTCAGGTCTATTGGATTTTTCTTTTAATTTGAGGATTGGATCCCCAATATTGAAATTGGGTTTGGATGAGTGCTTTTCAAGCCGCCTCTCAAAAATTTCTAACGTTGGGCCATTGAATCCTTATTAGATTTTTTTTTCTCTTCTAATTCTAATAACTTACTATTCTTGCCTCTATGGCTTTTTCTTCCTCTATCATCAATTTTTTAACCATTTACAATTTTGGGAGATCTAATTAGATTCAAAGGATAACTTCCTTTCCAAATATTAAAGTAAATGGACATATCCTGATTATTTTCTTAGGAGTAATTTGATCAACCCATAAGGTTAAATTCAAACTTTAGTGTCATTCCTTTTGATGCTCTCAACCCATACACTTAATTATTCTAATCAAATTTATGTTTTTTATTTAGCTAATATTGTCTTACATATAATAGTTTAAAGATGTTTTCAAATAAATTCTACATATCAAGGTGAACTCAATTTTTTTGGAACCTAAGAATGATTTTACATTGTTAGATACTATAGTTTGAGGAACCTCAAACCTAGTGACAATTTCCATATAGTTCAAATTAGTTCATAGCTATGAGAGTCCATTTATGATCTACACTAGAAACTAGATTAATCATTCTAATAAAATCAAGACCCCATTGGACAAATGGTTCTTCTATTTGTATAGGCATTAAAGATATTGCAGAGTTTCTTCTTTTTCTAGTGTGTAATTGACACTATGGGAACCTCCTAACCCATTACATATGATAATCCACAAATGTACTAGTTTTATAGTGCCTTATGCAAGCTATATTAACAGTAGTTGTTTGAGTAGAAAAATATCCTCAAGGTATTCCTTGGTGAAATTTGTAAAATAATTTATTTATTGTATCCCCTAAAACACATATAAAAAAAGTTTCATTTAAATTTCTCCTAATTAGGATATTACCAATTAACACATAAGATACCCCTTGTAGCCTATAGGATCCTTCTTAGAAGAAGACACATTTTCTAGATATTATTTTATTTACATAAACTAATTTTTCTTCCACCGAAGTTTCAAATTGTTGTTATTCATTTTTGAAGACCACTACTATTAAATTATTCCCTCTTAGTTTTACGATCTACCATTTTTAGCAATATGCTAACACAATTCTCCACTTTTCAAAAGTTTATAAGTTGGTTTGATATCAATTCCATATTCCATAATCATGGAACTGTTTTTATCTTTTCTCACTTATTTACCCCTCCGTAATATATTCCCTAATACAAGGATGCACAAAAATCTTTGTAACTTTTATATTCTAAAATCAAAATTTTAAAATTTTTTAGACCTTTTACTAGATAATAGGTCTACCCCACAAAATTGTACTTTAATTCACACTCTTTTAATATTTTTGAGATGAATGAAATAGGTTTAAAAATTGATGTTTATTAAGGATAGAGCAATTGATTTATCATGTTTAATTTTTTCAAAAGCCTCTTTTGCTTTAGGAATCCATTTTAATTATTTATCATTTTTTATAAGTGTTATAGGCCTCAATAGACCAACAAAGTCAAAGATAAATCTCATCACAAAGTTGATCTTTCGAAGGAAGGATTGGATTGTCTTTTTTTTTTACCAACAAGAGCTTTGAAGGAGCTAGAGTCCCTGCCAAGGGGAAAAAGTTTGCTTTTTGATATTTGTAATAGAGCGTGAAAAATAAAGTCAATAACTATAAATCATGTTATAAAATTTATAATCTTTAGTCAAGTGCTATAATATGTATATATGTATATTATGTATGTGTACTATATATATGTGTGTGTGTGTGTGTGTGTGTGTATAAATGCATACATATATGTATATAGTATGGATGTGTAATGGCATACACATGTGTATAAATTTATATATATACATACATATATACATATATATGTATGTATGTATATATATATATATATATATATATATATACATCCACACATACATACATACATACATGTTTACATATTATAAAGAAAAGACATTGGTGGATTTCAAACAAACAGGTTACAATAGACAAATCATATGAGAGATAGTTGGGCATATTAGTGGCAATACAAAATATTGTCAACATTTGAATCAAAATTTGAATGCGAAAGCAAGGAGCGAGAAAAGAAACATAACCTAATGTACCATGGTGGTAGGAATAAGATGCTCATTATCACTTTGTCCATAACATATAAGCCAATGATAAGATATAAGTTTTGTTGGTGTAGATCTAGGCTATGCATCTTTCATTTTGTAGAGCTTAATTGATCATTTTCAATTTGTCTTTGCAATGTGAATGTTAAGTGGGAGAATCTTAGGATTAGGTGTATGATTCATCTTGTAATTTTTATGTCTTGATTACTCATATTTAAGCATGTAGATGACAAACAATTTATGATCTTCAAACATTGTGAGATGTGGACATTATCTATTCTTTGAAATACTTGGAATAGTTATAGAACATCCTTCCAATTAAATACTCCCATTGAGTACATAGATTTGAGAAACTATTCATTTTGATTGCTATGACACAATCTACAATATGTAAAGACGTGTAAGAGGAGTTACTTTCTAATCTAGGATGTTGATGATGACCATTTCTATATATATATGTATGTGTATGTATATATACTGTATAGATATATAGTAATGGCATACACATATATAGATGTATATATATAGATATATATATATATATACGTATATATACATACATATGTATGTATGCACATATACATACATACATATACATCTATAGTGCATTTATAGATAATAGCTATATATATATATATATTCCATAATATAGATGCATATAGATGTATATATAGGTAATATATCGATATATACATATAAATTACAATTTTATTTTCGCAATTCAATTTTTTTTCTTGATTTTTTAAATTAATAATTTTAGTTGAGCATCCAAAGTTATGTGCTTAAAGAGAAGCTTTTAAATATTAATGTTCATCAAAATTTATTATCAAAAATCATTGTCTAAAAACTAGTAGGAGTCAATTTAAAGCATATTGGAATGTATTATCAAAAACATTATCCAAACATTTGCATCAATGTTAACTTATGTATCTTGAATCTTGTCACATCAAAAAAACAAAGCTTGACGATGATCAAGGGAGTCAAGCGCATTTCCTTTTGTTTGTATTAGGTGTGAAATGGTGTTTCTCAAAACTTTGGCTTTGATATATGTATTGTAAAGCCAACAAATATAGATTAGTTATGTTCACTTCTCCACCATGTCATTAGTCTTTATCGTTTAATTACATGTTTAATTATAGTGGTAGATTAGTGTTAGAGAAAATGATAAGCATATTATATTGATGTAGTTTTTTACTTTGATTGATACAAGGTTGGGTGTTTTTGGCGGTGTTTTTTGTTGCAAGGTTTTTTGCACATATACTTGTTGTGAATATGTTGTGAATATTTTTTTATGGTTTAATAACATGTTTGAATAGATTGAAAAACTTGATTGTTAATATTTTTTTAGTGTCATTGACCATATATTCAATAAGCATGTAAGGTAGATTGTGGAGATGGACAAGATACACGAATAGAGAGACACAGAGAGAGAAATATGATCATCAAGACATTTATGAAAAGTGCTTAAGCTAAGAGATCAGATAAATGATAAATGGGTGTAAGATAATGTGACCTTGTAATGCAATAAGATGAAGTCAATTAAACATCATATGAATAGCCATATTAAAATATATTTGAACATATATGTGATGAGATAAGTTTTGTTCGATAAGTTTTATCAAAACTAGGATAAATATCCTTGATTGAGTTGTCCAAATAAAAAATGTGATATTCGATAGATTTAAATGAGTTATGAAATATGTAATTTAAATAGAATTTCAAATAGTTTTATGTACATTGAATTGAAGTCAATCTGATGCATGTGGAAATGATAATTTCATCGTTATCATAGTAGCATGGATATCAATGAGCTTCAACTGAGATGTCTTTTCAAACTTCATTAGTTTAGGTAACTGCATTGAGAAATTGAAAGTAGTAATTAGTT
Organism: Sequoia sempervirens; assembly: GCA_007258455.2. NCBI lineage: Eukaryota > Viridiplantae > Streptophyta > Pinopsida > Cupressales > Cupressaceae > Sequoia > Sequoia sempervirens. The sequence goes on along the minus strand of VDFB02290386.1, from coordinate 15,097 downwards.
CATTCAAGAAATAGTTAAAACCAAAAAGCGTGAAAATATTAGAAAGAGAAATTGTTTAATATGAAAGAGAGGCAAGATGCAAAAAATCTTACAAATGTCCTTTCAAGTGCTTTTGATAGGGCAGCAAGGGCAGGAACTTGTTGTGTGCTTACATTTGAGAGATCAATACTTGTAGAAGAACATCCTAAATTAAATTTGTTTAATTTTAAAGGTAATGAGTGAAACGAAGAGAAAAGATAGAAAATTATGAATCTAATCTGATTGTAGAACTGGATGTCCCCAAAGAAAAATCATTGCATACACTAAACTTATAAAGTGTTAATTTATGAATTAGTTTTGGGGGTTTTACGTGGATAGGCATTTTATAAGCATTTCTCACATAAAGTTTCAAACTTTCTAAGGGGGTGATTTAACAAAATTGAGCTCCTGGTCACCAATTTAATTTTACTTATCACCACATAGTGCTCTAGTTGTGTCATATAAATATCCTCAATCCAAGTCACCATGAAGGAAAGCAGTTTTCACATCCATTTTCTCATCCTCTAAATCATAAGCAATAACAATAGAAAGAAAAAATCTAATGGATGTCATTTTTGCAATAGGATAAAATATCGCACCATAATCAACACCCTCAACTTGAGAGTAACCTTTCGCAACCAAACTTGCTTTGTAATTCTCAATACCTCCATCTAAACCAATCTTTTTCTTGAACACCTATTTGCAACTAACAAGTTTTTGTCCTTCAGGAAATGGTACAAAATCCCATGTATCATTTTTTTCAAAGATGCCATTTCTTCATTCATAGCAATCTTCCAAGATTTTGTATCTTTCATACCTAATGCCTCTTCTACAGATTTGGGTTCATCCATGTTAGTATTCAAAGAAAAATACATCTCCAACCATTAGGTGAATACCTTTTACATGGTTGTCTATGCCTTTTAGACCTACAATCAAGCTGAGTTGGAGGTTTTTCCTCCTCTTTTGAAGATTTAGACCTAGATGAGCTCTCCTCAACTTCTTGTCTAACCATGGGCCTTGATTCAACTTTCTCAGGAATAGAAGTTGAATCACATCTTCTTGTTTACTTTGTTTTTGCTACAATGTAACAAAAGAAGGCCCAGTTTCTCTAAAAATAACACTTCTACTATATATTACCTTTTGAGCAATATGATCCCAAAGCTTGTATTCTTTCACACCATAGTTGTATCTGATGAAGATACATTTCATAGCCTTGTTCTCCAACTTTGTTTGCTTCTCGTTTGACACATGTGAATATTATTGAATGAACAAGACAACTAAGAGGGGGGGTGAATTAGTTGTAGTAAATTAAAACATGAAAATCCTCAATAGTAATCAAATCTACATGCATTCATTAAGCTCTTATTATGTTAAAGTGATTAATCATGAAATGTAGATAACAAAAACTAAAATAAGAACACCATACACAAGAGAACACTAGATTTACGTGGAAAAACCAATAAGGGAAAAACCATGGTGAGGATTAGCTCACAATATAAGTAATTGCAAAAATTGGTACAAGGGTTCACTGTCAGAATAGGACACACTGTCCAAAAAGGCTCACAACCAAGGCTCACTACCACAAAAAGAAACAAAGAAGATAGAAGAGAAATGTTACACAGAGAATAAATTCTCAATCCAACATGGAATCCACCAAAAATGCTCCAACACTTTTGCAGCCTTGTATGAAATATTTTAGACACCTTCAGCTAACCGCCTTCAAAAATCCAACACTTTGAAATTCGTAGTGCTCTGCTCAAATTTGCATCTATACTTCTATAAATCGTATCACATTCATCACTCGCATATATCTTACATGTATCTAAGATGCTTATTATCACTTTGTCCATAACATATAAGCCAATGATAAGATATAAGTTTTGTTGGTGTAGATCTAGGCTATGCATCTTTCATTTTGTAGAGCTTAATTGATCATTTTCAATTTTCCTTTGCAATGTGAATGTTAAGTGGGAGAATCTTAGGATTAGGTGTATGATTCATCTTGTAAGTTTTATGTCTTGATTACTCATATTTAAGCATGCAAATGACAAACAATTTATGATCTTCAAACATTGTGAGATGTGGACATTATCTATTCTTTGAAATACTTGGAGTAGTTATAGAACATCCTTCCAATTAAATACTCCCATTGAGTGCATAGATTTGAGAAACTATTCATTTTGATTGTTATGACACAATCTATGATATGTAAAGACGTGTAAGAGGAGTTACTTTCTAATCTAGGATGTTGATGATGACCATTTCTATAAATATATGTATGTCTATGTATATATACTGTATAGATATATATAGTAACGACATACACATATATATAGATGTATATATATAGATACATATATATACGTATATATATACATACATATATATATGTATATATATATATATATACATACATATATATGTATGCACATATACATACATACATATACATCTATAGTGCATTTATAGATAATAGCTATATATATATATATATTATCCATAATACAAATGCATATAGATGTATATATAGGTAATATATCGATATATACATATAAATTACAATTTTATTTTCGTAATTCAATTTTTTTCTTGATTTTTTAAATTAATAATTTTAGTTGAGCATCCAAAGTTATGTGCTTAAAGAGAAGCTTTTAAATATTAATGTTCATCAAAATTTATTATAAAAAATCATTGTCTACATACTAGTAGGAGTCAATTTAAAGCATATTGGAATGTATTATCAAAAACATTATCCAAACATTTGCATCAATGTTAACTTATGTATCTTGAATCTTGTCACATCAATAAACAAAGCTTGACAATGATCAAGGGAGTCAAGCACATTTCCTTTTGTTTGTATTAGGTGTGAAATGGTGTTTCTCAAAACTTTGGCTTTGATATATGTATTGTAAAGCCAACAAATATAGATTAGTTATGTTCACTTCTCCACCATGTCATTAGTATTTATCGTTTAATTACATGTTTAATTATAGTGGTAGATTAGTGTTAGAGAAAATGATAAGCATATTATATTGATGTAGTTTTTTACTTTGATTGATACAAGGTTGGGTGTTTTTGGCGGTGTTTTTTGTTGCAAGTTTTTTTGCACATATACTTGGTGTTCATATGTTGTGAATATTTTCTTATGGTTTAATTACATGTTTGAATAGATTGAAAAACTTGATTGTTATTATTTTTTTAGTGTCATTGACCATATATTCAATAAGCATGTAAGGTAGAGTGTGGAGATGGACAATATAAATGAATAGAGAGACAAAGAGAGAGAAATATGATCATCAAGACATTTATGAAAAATGCTTAAGCTAAGAGATCAGATAAATGATCAATGGGTGTAAGATAATGTGATGTTGTAATGCATTAAGATGAAGTCAATTAAAAATCGTATGAATAGCCATATTAAAATATATTTGAACATATATGTGATGAGATAAGTTTTGTTCAATAAGTTTTATCAAAACTAGGATAAATATCCTTGATTGAGTTGTCCAAATAAAAAATGTGATATTCGATAGATTACAATGAGTTATGAAATATGTAATTTAAATATAATTTCAAATAGTTTTATGTACATTGAATTGAAATCAATCTGATGCACGTGGAAATGATAATTTAATCGTGATCATAGTAGCATGGATATCAATGAGCTTCAACTAAGTTGTCTTTTCAAACTTCATTGGTTTAGGTAACTGCATTGAGAAATTGAAAGTAGTAATTAGTTCATTCAAGAAATAGTTAAAACCAAAAAGTGTGAAAATATTAGAAAGAGAAATTGTTTAATATGAAAGAGAGGCAAGATGCAAAAAAATCTTACAAATGTCCTTTCAAGTGCTTTTGATAGGGCAGCAAGGGTAGGAACTTGTTGTGTGCTTACATCTAAGAGATCAATACCTATAGAAGAACATCCTAAATTAAAGTTGTTTAATTTTAAAGGCAATGAGTGAAATGAAGAGAAAAGATAGAAATTTATGAATCTAATCTAATTGAAGAACTGGATGTCCCCAAAGAAAAATCATTGCATACACTAAACTTATAAAGTGTTAATTTATGAATTAGTTTTGGGGGTTTTACGTGGATAGGCATTTTATAATCATTTCTCACATAAAGTTTTAAACTTTCTAAGGGGGTGATTTATCAAAATTGAGCTCCTGGTGATGTTTTTGGTTGGCCGATTAATACTACTAAATGGCTTTCACGTTTAGATTTTGCGATCTCTCCTCAGAGAGAAGATAAAGACAAGGGTGATGATGGTTGGGATCCTCCTAACGTCACTCTGGACCTTGTTGTTGTATGGGGTAGGCCGGATGGCAAGGACCCGCCTCCCTCTACTAACACTACCATGGCTACTTAGCAACTTTTTTATTGTTTAAATTATAATGTTTTTTGCTTTCTGGGCTGGCCCAAGTGACTTTATGCTTTCTAGGCTCTACCCATGTGACTCTCGGGGTGTGCCTTTTTACCACCTAAACCCTTTTTTGTGAATATTTGTATTTGTATCTTATATTAATATAGATATAGACGCTTATTCATAAAAAAAAAATTGATGACCATAAAAAGCATCCCTTGTCATCACCTTGGAATAAAAAAATTACAAGTTCTAGTGAGATGGTATTATGACACAATACTAATTTGGATATTAATGTCTTGTCACATCTAGATAGGATTGTTTCTAAATCATGTACTCATTAGAAGAAACCTATATGAGGAAATATAAATGATCATGTCTTAGGATTAATTATTTCAAGAATTAGTGTCCACAAATCATGGGATCTATTAAAATTTGAGTTCCCTCACACTCTTTGGACCAAACTATGGGAAATGTATTAAGATCCCACTGAACATCCATTTCCTAATGATATTTTTATAGACATACTATTTCTCCTTGATGATTATGATCACCCTTTGTATGATGATGATACTAAAGAGTAACTTTCTTATTGGGAAAGTCTTGAATTTCCTAATTACACATAGATATATCCTCTTACTAGATTCTCTTCCTACATCTTTAGTATTGGTAGCTATTGTGCCACCTCCACCTACTACATTGCTAGAGATATCAAAATTCTCCATATAATATCTTTAATAGGTTCTCACTTATCTTTTTGATCATCAAGATATCTACTTATTAAACATCCATTAGTTATTTGAGGAATCTTACATTCTTGATCTTGATAATAGAATTGACAACTTATGGCTTCTCTTTAATGTCAAATCTCATGAAGTTGCATCATATCCTATTCCAAATCCTCTTATACTCTCTTTACCATATCATACTACTCACTTGACACATCCTAATTCACATCAATCTAGATCTAACACTCCAATGGTAATTTTTATTAAATCTTGTATGACCTCAATCATAGTTAAACATCAACATTAGACACATGAGCAACTTCCAAAACCATACATTCTAATTTCTTTTGTAGATGCCTAAAATTATCTCCCAATACTTATCCTATCACTACATCCTAACATCACCCAATTCATCCTACATATATATCCCTTCCAATGTTAATTAAATAAGACTAATTATTTAATTAACCTTTCCAATCATGTTCCTAGCATTAATTAAATAAAATTATGTATTTATTTATTTTATCATTTCAGTATTTTCTTGTATAGTCTAGCCTTAATTAAGTAAATTTAACATCTATTTAACTAATTTCATCATTCATATCCTGATCTTCCAAAAAGAAATGTTTAATTCCCAAAATTCCCCCTCAAGTCATTAGTTAACTAAAAATAAATTTATTAACTAATGCTTCACTTGCACAATCCTAAGCATCATTAGTCAAGTCAACCTTGCACATGACTTGATGTTGTGTATGGCTCTACGCATGTACACGGCCCCATGATTCACAAGTCTCCATAAATTCCTCTTCCATTCAAACTAGAAAATCTTTACCCTTCACAAAACTCTAAAAAGGGACTTTTTTATTCTCACCATCCATCTTTCTCCAATAATATCTAGCATCCAAACCCTTGGATCATGGACCTCCTCATATACACCAATTACAAATTTCCACTTGGATACTTCTCATACATCCAATCCTCTCAATCAACCTCATTCATTGATCTCCTAAATCAATCTCAACCCTTGATCCCGACTCCTTCAAATCTATAAAAAACCAATTATATGAGTTGTTTTCAAGAGCTCATGGAATGCATTGTTATGTTATCAATTTGAGTACCTTGCATCCTCTTTCAAACAATAATTCATCTTGAGCACATCCACCTTTTAGGTGAAACAAGAGACTTGTTGGTGAGAGATTGTTTATTGTCTTTCATCTTTTATGCATAGTCTCTTAGCTCAATAGAAGGTTCACAATTAGATGTAGAATAGGGCTTGAATTAATAGTTTGAATCCTTTTGTTTGTATTTTATATTTGCTTGTACATATTGACCATTTCATTCCACCTCTTGTTTCTATTATAGTTTATGCCTCTTGGTGTAACAATATACCTATATTGTGATCGAAAAATAAAAAATTAGCATGTAGGTGGTATTTTCATATAGTATCAAATTATAATGTCAACTCTAAATAGTTTTTGTGACCATTATGCTCCATCCATTATTTATATTATAGGTTATATATGCCTCTCAGTGTAACAACATAATTCTATTGTTAGGAAAAAATAAAAAATGACAAGTAGGTGGTATTTTGTACAATATGAAATTATAATTGTTTTAAGGATTCATCTCAAACATATGTGTGTGTGTGTGTGTAGATATATGTATACATATACATACATTTATACACACACACACATATATATATATAAATGTGTGTGTGTGTGATCCATATTCTATAAATATTGGTTCACAGGAATGCAATAACTGCTAAGTAAAATATTCATACTCATTAAATCTAAATTCTTATATATTGTGAGGTGAGAGGGGTCAATTGTCATGCAGACTAACTTTGCAAGCATGTAGTGGCTATAGAGAATTTCATAGGACCTTTATTTATTGTTAAATATGATATGGTCTCTTATCTACCTACAATTAAGGTTTGGAGGGGTGACTCATCATGCAACTTGCCACATTAGCACATCCAATGAGAAGTGCCCTTAAAATAATTTTTTTAAGATTCAACCAAAACTTAATCATGGAATCCCTAATAGTTGAACAAAGAAATATTATTTGTTGGTAGAGCAATATCATATTTGTATTTAAAATTTATAACTTATATGCAACATAAATGATCCCAATACCTTTTGGTAACCATAAATCTTATTACCTCTAATCTTTTATCCAACACAAATCACTCAATAGTTGAATACAAAATACTATTTATTGTTATAAAAACAACACATTATTATTTAAAATATAACTTATATTCAACTTTAAATGATCATAATTTTTTTTGACAACCTTTCACATTTCATGATAAAACACAAGGTATTTATTGTGCTCACTTTTTATATTTGTATCAATAGGACAAATATAATATGGAATACTCCAATGTAAATATATTGTCATCCCAATAGTTGTACACATAATAATAGTATTTGTCCACATAACAACAATACTTGTTTAGATGAGCACCTTTATTTATAAATGACACACTTATATTGGATAGTTATGATATTTTATATGAAGTAAAACATATTTATATCACTTATTAATGAATATGTTTATGGACATGAAATTTCCACAGCCTATATAATTAGCTTGCTAATTTATTGATTTGACAGTGTATATTTTTTTCCCATCAATATTTTGGATCACACTCCATGATCCACCATCAAGATGAGATGACAAGAGAAGAGAAAAGTGTGATTCAAAATGTTGATGGAGAAAAAACGTATGCAAAATCAAATCGAGAAAACAAGCAGCTAAATTTGACATTTATAGGAGAGGACCCAGTAGTTGTGCACCCTAACTTCACGCTTCTCAAAATCCTACTTGAAAATTTCAAATCACTCCATTTTTTTTACAGCAGCTTATTTGGCAAGTCCCCTACTTATAACTTTCGTTTCAGGGCCACATCATCAAATATGATGCCACATCAGCATGCTTTATGTCAAGGTGTCCAAAAAGACCCAAAACAAACCTATTACTAATACTTGTGCATTCACAGCATAGGTAGTTGAGCGCTAATGTGGCATCACATGATTGGTTGCTTTTTAGATCAAAAGAATACATTTTGTTTAAGTTAAGGTAGTCATGTCACAACTATTGGGCATTATATTAACAACTACTATCTCAACTATTGAAACACGCTCAACTATTGGGTCCTCTCCCCTATAAATTCTCATAAATTCATGTAAAGATCCATCTTAACAAACATTTGATTATTTGTTAATTTACATGTGCCCAACTCATAACCTCTACTTATTTTATTATGAGTTTTAAATAATAACCTACTCTTATAACAAAGGAGTTATAAATAAACATGAAAAACAAAGTCCAGTGAAAAGACAACACTTAGCCCCACCGAATTTGGAGTTCATATTGTTTAAAATTACAGTTCGCACTGAAAATATCAACCATAATTTCCAGACAAAAGTCAGAAAACAGTCTGTCTGTCAGTTTCCAGGCACCCCACATCATGTTTGAATCTTGATTCTGCACTATCCTGTCATGTTGTCAGGAATTAAATCTCTTTAACTATCAGTCAATTTCCTTTGGAGGAATCCAGTGAAGCAGTCTTCCTATAATTTATTGCAGAGTGTGCAGGTTTTGGAGATTTATTTCCTTGATCCCATAATTCTGTGTCCTTTGATGCTCCCTTTGCACGTGATACTTTCTTGTCATTTACAATTCCGATGATTGTCCTTACACTGCTTTACAGCTTTCATCGTACAATCATACTTTCTTCACACTGTCCCACCACCACTGTCCTACCATTACCCACGTACTGTGAAAGTATGGTAAGAAATGAGGAAGGAAAATGGGAAAAAGAATCCAACCATTTTTGTTTTTGTTTTTGTAGAACAATTGAAATATAAGCCACATATTCAAATATGCGCAATAGACAATTGAAAAAGGACATATCAAGTACTCAGTATTAATTTTTAAATGAAGAGATGTCAAGGGATTTTTAGAAGTCTAATATTTATATCTGAAAGGACTGAATCAAAAGGTACATATAAATGTCATGCATAAAGTCTTATTTTATAATTTTTTAAAGATAATATAAATTTATAGTTATAGTATTTAAATTGAGTATATCTATTCTGGGTTTGATAGTAAGCTTTTCTGGATTAAACTGTGTTAGTTTTTTCCATACAAACTAACACAGTTTAATCCGGAAAAGCTTACTATCATCGATATGGACCGTGGAAATCTAATGTCTTTGATATATTGGCTTTTTAAAATCTATAGGGAAATATTATTATAGATTGTTCTAGTTCAGATTGGATTTTATTTTGAGATTATTTGTCAACTTAAGTTACGACTTGTGATGTAGCCTTGTTGTATATATTATCACCTAGAACCCAATACTTTTGGAAACTAGCTATTATCTCACCAACCCATGGCATAAACTTTGTATTTCAATAGTTTATTAGGAGATTAGATCTATATCTATACTTACATGCTTAGTGTTCTTTTGGTATCTTGTTCACTTATAGGGGCTTGGGTATTCTTAAGACAAGTCAACGGCCGTCCATCCATCTTGAAACAAGAATCTCTCTTTTTTGTATTAAACAAAGCTAAATTTTACAATAAACAAGCCAACCTCCAAGGGCCACATGGAATGACAAGCCAAAACTATATATATAAAATTTCACGTGAACATCATCCTTTGTGTTTGAAATGAGAGTATCGTATTGTTTCTATTGACTTGGAGCTGAATTATTTTCCTTTAAATTTGCTTCTACTAATATTTGATTTTTTTTTCCTCTTTAGCAAATGCTATCACTACAATTAGATCCCTTATAGATATACCATAAAATACTCATCATTGTGAATTCTCAGTCAAGAACCTTTTAATCCCTAGATGTATGATGTTTCTAATCAAAGCTCATTTGTCAACTTGTTGGTCTCAATAATCCTTGATACCATGACATATATAATTATCTCCATAATAAAACATTACCACCCAACCTATCTCACACACAATGCAAAACTCTTATCCATCACTCATCTTGTTTCACCATCCTTGATAGAACATTATATCGAAGGAGCTTTAATGGTACCCTACTTAGAAACAATTACTAATTTGAATAGTACTCATTCATCAAATTAGTAATTTCTTCAATCTAATTATCCATTTAATGAATTAATTCATTATTCTATTCATCATTTTCATATAAGTCTTTATTATCAAAATATTATATTGTTATGCTGTTGAGTAGTGGTGAAAAAGTGCTCCAACAGTTGACAGTATAATCTGTCCTGTATTATTCTTTATTGTTTTGTTTCCCTTTATTCTTAGTTGCTCCACTGTTGATAATAGTTTCCTGTCAACTGTCAATTCCAAAAGCTTAAAACTTTCCAACTCTTAAAAATCAAATTTAAATAGTTTCCTCAAACTGTTAAACGCCAAGAGTAAATGAATAGTGATACCCAGGCAAATCATAATGGAAAAGAAAACAGTGCATATTCTCCTCCCTTCACATCAACACTAAATCTGGACCACACTACCTAACAATCCACACACAAATAATTACTGAAAAGTTGAAAAAAAGCAAGCAAGAATCCATGATCCATATTATTTGTCTGAGATTAATTGGGTAAGAAAAGAATTGTCTGATATTCTCTTAAGTACCTTTCAAATGGTTATTGCTTTCCTAACAATAACACACAATTATGTTGCTGGTCAAAGATATTCTCTTAAGCTTTTGTGAGAAATGAGATCAGATTTGATGATATACTCTTACCATCTTCATCTTTATGTCCTTTTCAATCTGGAAAACTTACCATCTTTCCTTGTTGCGGAATAGACAAACTTTGTTGAATAAAAGAATCCAAACGCCTGCAAAATATCACTAATTTTGTCTCTTGTCCTCAGTGTGGTTGAAAAGATGTTCATTTCTTTTGAATTTGTTATTTTTATTTGTATATTGGAGGCAAACGTGTGATGATGAGAAAAGAAAAGAAGCATCAACTTGTGACTGTGTATATCTGAAAAAGATATAATCCATCCTAATCAATGGGAGTTTATAGTATATTGAAAAGATTTGTACATGAAAATGACATTTGAGCGACCTGTCACCCATTGTTTTTTCTTTTTCTTAAAGTTGTTTTGCAAGATTGAATGACTTCCACAATTCCTATGATTGTGATTGAAATTAAAGCCACAGAATCGAGATAGAGATATATAGTTATGCCATCACATTTCAGCTCATTTAAATAATAATTTACTTTATAATTCCTTTTTAATTGTAGAAGAATTTGGTTTCCATTTCTAATCCATTTTAGAGTTTTATTCAAATGCATTTTTGGTATATTTTTAATTAATATTTATTTATTTGAATTGAAAAAGATTATTCCTTGTAACATGGTTTTTAGCTTTTTGATTTTTTCCATTCCGTGGAAAAGGTTAATTTAGTATCATAGTTGACCCATTACTAAATTTGATTCACAAGATAAGCTTATTGTTTATTAAAAAAAAGGGGGTTGAATGATTTGGTGACATTTGGGATTTTAATTCTTTAGATTGGGCTTCTTAGCAAAGTTCTAAGAGCATGTTTCAATTAAACTTGAAAGTAAAAAGGGTTTATAATTTTGTGGAATCATTGATGGTAGTGGACTTGGTTATGAAACTATGTACTCCTTTACAATGCAAGTTTTGCAAAGACTAGTTGTGGCTTTCCAAGTATCCTTTCTCTTACTTTACTGAAAAACTATTTATTTAAGTCTCTTTTAGGCATGCCATCAAACCCAAGACTAAACAAAAACAAAGATGTAAACTTTGAGAAAAGATGTGGATGAATTTCAGTGTTCAAATATGAAAGTCTAAAATTGACGTTGATGCTCAAATGTTGGCTTGGAAAATCTTACATTACAAGATACATGTTGGGGATAGATTGAAATGTATGATGGTTCAACCAGCCAAATGTTCTTTTTGTCAACATGATGAAAGCATAGAAAAAAAAATTGAACAAAAAACTAAATGCTATTTTCAATCATTTTCCCTCCATCTTTGATCATGGTTTGTGTTAGGAAGTGACTAATTTGGGTATTGATCTTCATAATAATGTTGTGGCAGATATTATGAGGCAAATTATTTTTCTTAATATATGGAAAAGCATGTGTTTGACAATTTTTTTCAAATCACTTTGTTCACTAGGAAGTAGAAATGTTAAATTTTTACTCTAGCATCCTATTCCAAATTGTCTCACTTTGTTATTAGGTATAGGAGACCACCTCGGAGCGGTCCAAGACCAACACTCTTTGGACAAAATTAAACTTCAAATCCTCCAAATTTATTTGCTCTAGACAATTGCAAACTCCTTTAAAATTAAATTTGTAATATTGCTCCTTAGTTTGGCTATGTTCATTTTATTATAGGCCTTTCAAGTAAACTTTTGACTAATTGTAATCGTGCTTCTATTTAAAGATTATTATTTTATTGTGACAACCTACATTATTATGATTAATTTTTATTTCTATTTCTTTAAACTCTGTTTGATACCATTCTTCAATTATTAAAACAATTACCACTCTCTTTTACATTCAATTCTTTAACATTTAATTATTTCAATATTCTATCCGCCAGCTAGTTTATTAGTATTATTAGGTTAATGTAGTTTTAGTTGTTTTACTCCTCACGATAAGATTTTGGCCAAGGATGCGTAAAGAATGTGCGCAACTGTACGTATGTACTCTTCGTAATATAATAAAAATATAATATTATTTATTGTACTTATCCAGGGAATCTCCTTCGTGAAAATCCCCTCGAAATTAGGTATTTCAACCCCCGAAAGTTAAGCGAAGAACATTAAAATATGGAAGAAAGCGACGAGTCGTGTGGATTCACATGTCTCTACATTAACTACATGCGATTATGTCACGTCATCTCTGACGTCACTGTCACATCATCATGGACGGCACCCTCGCACGCAAACAATGGAAAGTTGGAAGGAAACACTTTAATAATCTTGTTTTCGTTTTTTCCCCTCTTCGGCTTATATTCTCCCTGCACGTTTTGTCGCAAGCTTGCGCCCGACATCTCCTACAACGGAAAAGAACCCTATTATTTTAATAAGTCAATTTATATGTTGTTTAAGTTGGTAAAGTGTTGGTTGACCTAGAGCCTGCTCTATTTTTATTTTATTTTGGATGGTAATATAAAATATTTATCACTTTAAGCTAGATTATGTGTATGGATTTATAGTATTAAAGCCATTAAAAAAGTTCTTCAAATACCCAAATTAAGATTGATATGAAAACAAGCAATATTTCTAGGATGATGATGTGATTAAGATACTCTACAATTCAACTATGATGTTCTCGTGTGAATTCTTTTCTAATGATTCTCTAAACTATCCTTGAATGATTTCAAAATGAATGATGAATGTCCTTAAACATAATAATATATCACACAAATAGATGCAAACATGTGTTGGGTTGGCTCATAATGGTGAAGAAGAGGGAGTTGACAAATTGTATTTTGAATTTGAATTTTAAAAGTCAAGGGTTTTGTAAATATGGAAATATGTTGGATCAATTCTACACCTACAAATCTAATTGAAGATAGGGAATACGGAATTTAGAGATGGAAATTAATTTCTAAATTTAAATAAAGATGGAATAAAAATAAATATCATAAATCAAATTTACACAAAAATATAACACTTGTAAATTTATTATTACATACAAACACTATAATTAAAATGAACCTAAAACATTAGAAAAAAGACATAAGTATACATTTTTTAGCATTACACTTATATTCATGTTTTTCAAATTATAAGTTGTTTTCATTATCTATCTATTTTGTGACATACAAACATGAGTGATTCCCATCTAAAAAGACCAATCTCATGCCCCAGTATTGTTACTAAACATATAATTACTAGTAGGAATAATTTTTCCACAATCCATGAAAATTAATAATGAGAGCTTTTGGATTTGACTGTGTATGCTTATTTGATTGACGTTTCAAATCACACTTAGTGATCCATCATTAGGAAGAGTAAAGTGATCCTGATGATGGATCACTAAGTGTGATATGAAACGTCGATCAAATAAGCATACATAGTTGAATCCAGAAGCTCTCATTATTAATATAAAATTACTAGTATAGATATCTTAAATACATATATTTAAAAATATCCTATAACATAAAACTCAACAATAACACCATTGAGATGGGTGGAAAGAAATAGTTGTTTCGCACTGGAGTTTAAATCTTAATGCACCACAACTTAACCATCACATTATGTCACTGCTGACAACATTCCATTAAGAACACTACTCAACATAAATGTATATTATATTTTAAAATTAATATTTTTTTTTATCTCTAATTAAAAATACCGACCAATCTACAATTGCTACTGTTATGAAAAAAAATATATATAATATCATTAAATTATTAATAATGTTGAGTCCTTTTTGATAACAAATTATTCTTCCATAAACATTTTTAGTTTAGATGGGGACATGCATTTATTTCCCATATTCAAAATTGTATTCATACTTCCCATTCCTGTCAATTCAGTCTTTACACGTCGAACAGATGAATGGGAGCTTTCAGAGGGCCCCTCTTGGCTTTCTTCTTATATCCTTCCTTTATCCCATCATTCCATTCAATTCCATCTTCACAGTTGCTTTAAATATAAAATACAACCTTTTCAAGTGTGGATTATGTATGTACAGTGAAAGAATTAATGGCAGCACCATTTTTAGTGAAGCTTTCTCAATGAAGATAAATAAATAAAGAAGTTGGCATAAGTAGTCCACATGATAGTGATGAGCACTAAAAGTCAAGCCCAACATTAAAGCATAGTACAATGGAAGCATATGGCCCTTCAACCACATAAATTGAACCTCACCATCCACCCATATTCTACCCACTATAAAAAATGAATCATTATTATGTATTCTTTGTCAAAATTAAAATTAAAAGAATCTCTGTGATCACTTTGCAGCACTGCATTATTGT